>JAQZBX010029003.1:0-27526 GCA_029593785.1 Cabassous unicinctus
TCCTCTTGGCTTTTTTCTTGGGGCAGGAAGGCTCACCCTAGCTCCCGTGGCCGCCTCTAGCGCCTGATTTCTCTGCACTCCAGAAGCTGAACTTTCAATTCTTGGGTTCTATCTAGTCACACCATGCTGTGTTAGCTCAAGGTTCCACCTTCTTTGCAATAACTAATCCCAGGGTGTACATTGGAAATGACCCTTCCACGAGATTGATGACCATCCCCTGCTCAGTGTGGGGTGGGATTGGCTGGTCAACAAGGGCCCATGGGGAGCAGACTCAAGGCTGGGCAAAGACCCCGCCCATGTCCTGTTGGCTAAGGAAGGACGAGCCTGTGCGTGCAGCCAGGAAGCAGTGACCCGTAAGGAGCTCTGTGCCTTCTGCCCGGTGAGGGGAGAGAGTCCCCTGCCGAGTGACCCACAGCCTGCCCTGTGGCCACACATGGACTTTCTTACTACAGGACCTCTTAGCTTGCCAGCTGCTGTGACAGTTAGCACATGCTCTTTGGCTTCACAGCATGAATTTCTTGTCTCACAGTCTTGAAGGCCACAATTCCAATATCAATGCCTCCACAGGCCAGGCTTTCTCCAGGGGTCCATAGCCTTCTGGTGTGGGCTCATTGCAATCCTTGGGGGCCTTGGCTGGCCCCAAACGGCCCCTCAGTGTCTCAGTCCTTCCCACACTGGAGGAAGGAAGTGCACGCTGTGCCCCAGTATGGGCCAGGTGTGATTCTTGCTGGGCCAGGAAGAGACAGGGGCTGACGTATCTTACACAGGGTTCTGGAACCAGAACCTGGAACTGCCTCTGCCATGAGGGAATCTTCTGAGCAGGATCCTGGGGGCATCCATGCTGCCCTGGGCACAAAAAGGACAGGGAGAAGGAATAGCCCCCTACATAATCAGAAGTCCCCCAGGCTTCCAGGCCTGGGGAGTCCAGCTCAGGCATGAGAAAGAGGTGCCTTGGGCCTGCCTAATCCAAGTTCTCCTCTTATCTGTAAGGCAAGGCCTGTACCCCATGGCTTAAAGGATCCCTATGGGATTTCAGGGTCACAAACCCCCGGGTTGAGCTTGCCTCTAGGGAGAGGACAGACAGGGCACATACAGGGCTTCCATGGGTCAGACAGTGGTGAGAAGAGGATACACAGAGGTGGTTTCCCACAGAGGTGGTTTCCCACACAGATGCTTCCTTGCCTGAGTCCCCTTGGATATTCCTTTTGGAGGCAGTCTGTCCTGAAAGGCAAGATCAGAGAGAACATAGCACTGAGCACTTCCTCACCAGCCTGTTTTGTGTTGTCTTTGCAGAAAGCCCTAATATCAAGGTTAAAGGAGGAGGCTTTAAGAATGCACTGAAGAAAGATGACGTTATTTGTAAATTCAAGTTCAGCAGAACCAAGTTCGAAGGTAAGTATCTGCCTAGATGCCTCTGAGTCTCAAATGATCCCACATCATGTGTGTTACTTCTGAGACAGCCAAGCTTACCCAGCCTTTGCCAACCACTAGATATGGACTCGGTGGGGCAAGAGGCAGCATGAGCAAGCACAGGGCAGATCAGGTGGGGGGAATTGGTCAACTCTCACCTCATTTAGAAAGTGGGGAGTCATTAGTCAACAGTGCCCCCAGGGCATCTGGGATCAAGGCTGACCTCTCAGCTGAGGCAAGGTTCAGGCACTGGGGTGCCCTCACAGGGTGTCCTCCCCAAGAGCCAAGGATGGAGGCCGCTGGTGGGAATCGGCAGCCAGCCTGGGGCGCCGCACCTTGCCTGGCTAACTAGCATTTCAAAGGAAGGTAGGCTTGTCCTGAATTGAGAGAAGGAGCCCCTGCCAGGCCTGAGCTCCACAATCAGAGGCCCAGGCCCCATGGGCATTCCCTTCTGAGTCTCTCTTTTCTTTCCTGTAAAATGGGGCCAATGTAGTTGCAAGATCACGTATGTAGAACAGGAGATGCACTTAAGGGCTTAATAATTGTGTAAAAATTTAAAAAGAAACCTATTACTTAGAAGTACTTAGGAGTCAGGCATGTGGCAGAGGATGAGTGGCCTGAGGAAACAGAAGGTCCAGGCAGGCAGCCCCTCAGAGCTCGGGGGAGGATGGTCTTCCACAGACCATAGGAACTGGTGGACTTCCCACATCACCCTCTACTCTCCAGCTGGCTCCTCAATACTTTCATTTACTCTGATCAGATTTTTTCTGTGCAATGATGTCTTGCCTGGGCCATCTGGTAAACCCAGAACTGCTCCCTTCTCCAGCACTTCTGGGCATCTCTGCTTCTCTGGGTGGGCACAGATCATGGGGAGGCCCTCACTGCTGGCTTTCCTCCCTGCATGTGGGTGACAGCCTCAAGGAGTACTGTTCCCCTTTACCTGCACTTTCTTGGGGTGAGGTGGGACTGAGTGGCTCCTCAATGCTGACAGCCAAAACCATGGAGGGCGGCTTCTAGTTTGCTGAGAAGAGTTCCTGGGGCAGGCAGCCCCACCTGACGGCCCCGGAAATGCTTCCAGATCCTTCCCCAGAGGGCCGGGGGTTCATGTGCCCCACCCTGGATGTCCCTGGTGTCCCCTCTGAGGCAGTGCTGGGTGCTAGGCACATGGCCACACCCCATGGGCAGGGCCTGGGCTACCTGAGGCCATGCACGTGATGTGTTGCCAGCAGCTCTGATGCACTGAGAAGGATTTGCCTTGTTACTTATAATCACATTTTCCTCTTATTAAAACATCTGGGCAAACTTTTGGAAAATTGAGAATACAGAAGGAAAATGTAATAGCCAGTGTTTCACTTTGTTGCACGTGTTCTGTCTTTAGCATGTTCTGTTTTCACGATAGCAGGAAGGTCTGTAAATTCATCTGATGAGCTAGTTCTGCATGGCACCTCCCTCCTGATCTGCCCACCTTGCCCCTCACTCTGCCATCTTGGCCGTGAGCCGTCAGCTGGCCATGACGTGCCTGTACATGCAGTGCCCTGCGTGCCCTGTCCCACGCCTTGGATGTGCTGCCGTCAGTCCACTCCCTGGGGCTCTGCTTTCCAGTGACTCCCAACCTTCCCACAGCAAATCCTCACCTCGGACCCTACTTTGGAGATGAGTTTCCAGAACTGTCCAGATCACCAGTTTCATGGCTCCTCTGACAATTGAGATGGGCCAACATGCCAGTCCCCGTGGAAATGAGTCGTTTTGTTGAGAAGAGTCCTGATCTGTGGTAGAAAAGAGAAAAACAATCACAATTGTTAGAGGTTCTTAATTATAAATAAGATTGATACACAGCAGACACAGTGAATTCAAGGAAAGAATAGAGAATAAAACATTACCCTGACTCCAAACCCAAATAACTATTTACATTCTCAAATATGGCATAGTAAAATTAATTTTTCTCAAGTTTGATGGAAGAAAAAGAAACTGAACTGGAATCAAATAAACTGTTGTCCCCTACAAGTGTTTCTTCACGAGACCTATTAGTTCCTAAAGTTAAAAGGAGACTATGAAATATGAAGTGGCTAGAGTGATAACTGGATGTAACATTTTGATATCATTTATGAATTCCAAACATAGATATTGGATTATGTTTGTAAACTGGTCTGTTTGTTTTCTGGGTGTATTAAATTGTATTATCTTCAGAGGTTTCACTTTTACTTGATTGAATTATGATTAGGGCTTTGGGCCACATCAATTGAGTCCCCAGCCCCTTGGTGGGTGGCGAATCACAGAGAAAACGACAAGGAAGAGGAGTTAGTTGGAGTTTTAATGCTGGAGCCATGTAAATACAGAGAAGCAGATACGTGAGGAAGGAGAGAAGGCTCCAGTAGACACGGCAGAAGCACCGGGAAGAGACATGAGCTGTTAGCCTGATAGTCTACAGCTGGCCTTGTGGAGAGAGCAGAGCAGGTGAGCCTGGAGAGAACTGAGCCCTAGGAGAGAGACAAGACTTATCCCAGCCTACAGCTGATACTGGAAGAAGCTGGGACCACGGAGCCTCTAGAGGAAGAGGGAGGCTGAGCCCTTGCAGACATTGGCAGCCATCTTGCTCCAACATGTGGCAACAGACTTTGGTGAGGGAAGTAACTTACGCTTTATGGCCTAGTAACTGTAAGCTTCTACCCCAAATAAATACCCTTTTATAAAAGCCAACAGATTTCTGGTATTTTGCATCAGTACCTCTTTGGCTGACTAATACACTGGGGTATTCTGCTTCATTTTTGATACATGTGTTTTAAAAGTTAAAGGCCCAGAAAATAACACCTGGACATCAGTCCCATAAAAATTAGCGAACATTTCTAAACAGACAACAAACTTAGTCTTTTTTTTTTTTTTTAAACACATCAACTTTATTGATACAGATTAATCAAGCATAAATCCATCCAAAGTGTACAATCAATGGTATTCGATATAATTACATAGTTGTGCATTCATGACTTCAATCATTTTTAGAGCCTTTTCATTATTCCAATAATAATAATAATAATAATAATAAACAAACCAAACTCATCACCTCTCAATCTCTCTATGCTTCCCATGCTGTACATACCTGTTCTGTCCCCTTCTGTCTAGTATATTTGCATTTATAGTTTGTAAAAACAGTCATGTGTATGCAGTATCATCCATATTCATATTTTACATGAGGTTTCGCTATGTTGTACAGTCTCATGCTACATTGTTTTTTCTTTCTTTCTGGTAATATACACGACCTTAAACGCACTCTTTCAACCACTGTCATAGCCATATGCTAGTTATAAACACCGCTGTTTTTTCACCCTGTTCCACATGGTCCATGAAAATAGTACACGCTAAAGACACTTTATTCATTTCCAAAGATTTACAAACAACCTTTTTACCATTTCCGCACAGATTAACCCTCAGCTTTCCATTCTCAACCCTCATTCTATTTTCTGGTGACCTATCTTCTAATTATTAACTCCATGAGTTTACATAATACATTTAGTTCATAATAGCATAATCATACAGTATTTGTCCTTTTGTCTCTGGCTTACTTAACATGATGTCCTCCAAGTTCATCCATGTTGTCATATGTTTTATGGCTTCATTTCTTCTTACTGCTGCATAATATTCCATATGTGTATATACCACAATTTGTTTATCCATTCATCAATTGGTGGACACCTGGGTTTCCAATTTTTGGCTATCATGAATAATGCCGCTATGAACGTCGTTGTGCAGATGTCTGCTTGTGTCACTGCTCTCAGTTCTTCTGGGTATATACCCAGTAGCAGTATTGCCGGGTCCCATGGCAAGTCCATATTCAACTTTCTTAGGAACTGCCAAACAGTCCTCCACAGTGGCTGTACCATTCTGCATCCCCACTAGCAGTGAATAAGTGTTACTATCTCTCCACATCCTCTCCAACTCTCTTGATTTTCTGACTTTGTAATAGTAGCCAGTCTAATAGGTGTGAAATGATATTTCATTGTAGTTTTGATTTCCATTAACCTAATCACTAGTGATGTAGAACATTTTTTCATGTGTTTCTTTGCCATTTATATTTCTTCTTTGGACACTTGTCTTTTCAAGTCTTTTGCCCTTTTTTAATCGGATAGTTTGCTTTTTTATTGTTGAGTTGTATAATCTCTTTATATATCATGCACATGAAACCTTTATCGGATATGTGATTGCCAACTATTTTCTACCATTGAGTCAGCTGCCTTTTCACCCTTTTGACAAAATCCTTTCAGGTGCAAAAGTGTTTAATTTTGAGGAAGTCCCATTTATCTATATTTTCTTTTGTTGCTCATGCTTTTGGTGTAAAGTTTATGACACTACTGCCTACCACAGTATCTTGAAGATGTTTTCCTACATTTTCTTTTTTTGCTTTATTTATTTATTTTAACAATGGGACATCATTAACTTTATTGACAAAGGTTTTCTTTTAGTTTTATTGAGACATAATTCACATACCATAAAGCTAAACATTTAAAAGGGTACAATTCAGTGTTTTTTAGTATATTTACAGAGTTGTGCATCCATCACCACTATCAAACTCCAGAACATTTTCTTTTGGGAGTTTTATGGTTGTCGTTTTTATGTTTAGGTCCTTGATCCATTTTGATTTAATTTTTATATGAAGCGTAAGATAGAGGTCCTCTTTCTTTCTTTTGCATATGGCTATCCAGTTCTCCCAGCACCATTTGTTAAATAGACTGTTCTGGCTTAGCTGGGAGGGCTTGATTGCTTGTCAAAAACCACTTGACTGTAGATGTGAGGATCTATTTCTGAGCTCTCGATTCAATTCCATTGGTCAATCTGTCTGTCTTTATGCCAGTACTATGTTGTTTTTACCTCTGTAGCTAAGTAATGTGCTTTAAAGTCAGGAAATGAGAATCCTCCAACTTTGGTCTTCTTTTTAAAGACATTTTTGGCTACTGGGGGCCTCTTACTCTTCCAAATAAATTTGATAATTGGCTTTTCCATTTCTGAAAAAAAAAAAAAAAGGCTGCTGGGATTTTTATTGGGATAGCATTGAATCTATAAATCAGTTTGGGTAGAACTGACATCTTAACAATATTTAGTCTTCCAATCCATGAATACAGAATGTCCTTCCATTTGTTTAAGTCTTCTTTGGTCTCTCTTAGCGATATTTCTAGTTTTCTGAATATAGGTCCTTAATGTCCTTGGTAAAATTTATTCCTAAATATTTGATTCTTTTAGTTGCGAATATAAATGGAATTTCTTTTCTGATTTCCTTCTCAGATTGCACATTAGTAATGTATAGAAACGCTATTGATTTTTGGGTATTAGTCTTGTATCCTGCCATGTTGCTTAACTTGTCTGTTAGTTCTAGTAGCTTTGTTGTGTATTTTTCAGGATTTTCTAGAAATAGGATCATATCATCAGCAAATGGTGAAAGTTTTTCTTCTTCCTTTCCTATTTGGGTAACTTTTATTTCTTTATCTAGCCTAATTGTTCTAGATAGAACTTCTAGCACAATATTGAATAACAATGGTGACAGTGGGCATCCTTGTCTTGTTCCTGATCTCAGCAGGAAAGCGTTCAGTCTTTCATCATCGAGTACAATGCTAGCTGTAGTTTTTTCATATGTGCGCTTTACCATATTGAGAAAGCTTCCTTCTATTCCTATCATTTGGAGTGTTTTTTATCAGGAAAGGGTGCTGTATTTTGTCACATGCCTTTTCTGCATCAATCAAAAGGATCGTGTGATTTTTCTTCTTCCATTTATCTATGTGGTTTGTTACACTAATTAATTTTCTTGTGTTGAACCACCCTTGCATACCTGGGATAAAACCCACTTGATTGTGGTGTATAATTTATATATATATATTTTAATCCCCACCCTGCCCCAGATGGCTCCCTCGTCTGTCTGCTCATTGCCTGCTTGCTGTGTCTGCTTGTCTTCTCTAGGAGGCATTGGGAACCGAACCTAGGACGTCCCACATGGGAAGCAAGTGCCCAAATGCCTGAGCCACATCTGCTTCCTTCTGGCTGTGGTGTCTGCTCATTGCAGTGGTTGTGGCGTCTACTGGTTGCAGAATCTGGTGTTTGTGCAGTCTGCTCATTGCAGCAATGGTGTTGCGGTGTCTGCTCGTTGTGGTGTCTGTTTGTTGCAGCGTCTGCTCTCTGCGGCATCTTCTTTAGGAGGCACCAGAAACCAGACCCACTACCTCCCATGTAGGAGGTGGGCACCCAACTGCTTGAACCACATCTGCTCCTGGTGTATAATTCTTTCAATGCACTTTGGGATTTGGTTTGCAAGTAGGATTTTTGCATCTATATTCATTAGGGATATTGGCCTGTAATATTCTTTTTTGTAGTATCTTCTTCTGATTTTGGTATTTGGGTGATGTTGGCTTCATAGAATGAGTTTGGCAATGTTCTTTCCTGTTCAATTTTTTGGAAGAGCTTGAGCAAGATTTGTATTAGCTCATCTTTGAATGAGTGGTAGAATTCACCTGTGAAGCCATCTGCTTCTGGGCTTTTCATCTCTGGGAGATTTTTGATCACTGTTTCAGATATCTTCACTTGTTGAGGTCTTCTGTTTCTTCTAGGGTCAGTGTAGGTGGTTCGTGTGCTTCTAGGAATTTGTCCATCTCGTCTACGTTGTCTAGATTGTTTTGGCATGCAGTTCATCAAATCATCTATGATCTCTCTTATTTCTGTGGGGTCAGTGGAAATATCCCCCTTTCATTTCTGATTTTATTTGCATCTTGTCTCTTATTCTTTGTCAGTCTAGCTATGTGTTTGTCAATTTTGTCGATCTTCTCAAAGAACCAACTTGATTCTCTCTATTATTTTATGTCATCAATTACATTTATTTCTGCTCTGATCTTTACTATTTCTTTCCTTGCCTTTGTTTGGGATTAGTTGGCTGTTCTTTTTCTAGTTCCTTCAGGTATGCAGTTAGATCTTCAATTTTAGCTCTTTCCTCTTTTTAAATATAAGCACTTAAGGGCTATACATTTCCCTCTCAGCACTGCCTTTGCAGTGTCCCATAGGTTTTGATATGTTGTGTTCTCATTTTCATTCATTTTAAGATATTTACTGAATTCTCTTGCAATTTCTTCTTTGACCCATTGATTATTTAAGACTGTATTACTTAATCTCCATATATTTATGAATTTTCCCTTTTTTCCATCCATTATTGATGTCCAGCTTCATTATGCTATGATCAGAGAAAGTGTTTTGTATAATTTCAATCTTTTAAAATTTATTGAGTCTTGTCTTGTGACCCAACATGTGGTCTATTCTGGAGAAGTATTCATGAGCGCTTGGAAAGAATATGTATCTTGCTGTTTTGGGGTGCAAGATGTCTGTTGGGTCTAGTTCATTTATCATATTATTTAGGCTGTTTCTTTATTTATCCTCAGTCTAAATGTTTTATCCAATACTGAGAGTGGTGTATTGAAGTCTCCAACTATAATTGTAGAGACATCCCTTCAGTTTTGTCAGTGTGTGCCTCATGTATCTTGGGGCACTCAGGTTAGGTGCATAACTATTTAGTATAGTTATTTCTTCTTGGCAAATCGCCCCTTTTATCAATATATAATGACCTTTTTCATCCCTTATAACAGTTTTGCATTTAAAATCTATTTTGTCTGATATCTATATCGTGACTCCAGCTCTTTTCTGGTTGCTATTTGCATGGAATCTCTTTTTCCAACCTTTCATTTTTACCTGATTGTGTCCTTAAGTCTGAGGTGAGTCTCTTGTAGACAACATTTTTATATCAGCCTATGTCTTTTTGATCTGGGAGTTCCAGCTGTTAACATTCAATGTTATTACTGTAAAGCCATTACTTCATCCATTCTGTCTTTCAGCTATCTGCTGTCATATCTTATTATTGCCTGTTTTTTTTACCCTTTAATTTACCCTTTCTAATAATATTCATTTCTAAACTCTTCTCCAAGTTTTTCACGCTTGTTCTTTCCTTTCAGGCTACAGCACTCCCTTTAGTATCTCTTGTAATTTTGGTCTTTTGGTAACATATTCTGTCAGTTTTTGCCTGTGAAGACTTTGAACTCACCCTCATTTTTGAAGGGCAGTTTTGTTGGATACAGAATTTTTGACTGGTAGTTTTTCTCTTTCAGTACCTTAAATACATTGTACCACTTTCTTCTCACCTCCATGGTTTCTGATGAGAGGTTTTTGGCACTTAATCTTATCGAGGTTCCCTTATATGTGATACTTTTCTTTTCTCTTGCTGCTTTCAGAATCTTTATCTCTGATGTCATTCTGAATAGGAGGTGTCTTGGGGTAGGTCTATTCAGATTTATTCTGTTTGGGGTGCATTTTTCTTCTTGGATATTGATATGTCTTTTATAAAAGTTGGGAAGTTTTTGGTCATTATTTCTTCAAATATTCTTTCTGTCCCTTTTCCATTCTCTTCCCTTTCTGGGACACTGATAATATGTATGCTTGTGCATTTTGCATTGTCATTCAATTCCCTGAGACTCTGTTCCATTTTTTCCATTCTCTTCTCTTTCTGTTCTGTCTTTTCCAGTTCATATGCTCTATCTTCAAAATCACTAATTCTGTCTTTGACAATTCAAATCTGCTCTTATGTGCCTCTAATGTATTTTTTAAACAAATCAATTTTATTGATACATATTAATAAAACATATAGTTCATCCAAAGTGTACAATCAATGGTATTTGTTATAATCACATAGTTGTGCTTTCATCATTTCAATCATTATTAAAGCATTTTCATTATTTCAATAATAATAATAACAAACAAGAAAATTCTTCACCTGTCAATCTATGTTTCCCCTGCTGTACATAGCTGCTATTTCTGGCTATTCTTGCACCATTATTTATTTATTAAGCAGTTTAATTAAGGTATATTCACATACCGTACAATCTCTCCAAAGTATATACACAATGGCTTTTAGTATAATCACAATGTTGTGCATTCATCACCACAAAAAAATGTAGAGCAATTTCATTATTCCAAAAAGAAAAACACCACACCCCTTAGCAGTCCTTCCCCATCCCTACATAACCACTGATCTAATTTCATCTTTATAAATTGATTTATATTTACATTTTATAGAAATGGAATTATACAATATGTAGTACTTTATGTCTGGTTTCTTTCACACTTGGCATAATGTTTTCTTGGTCTGATATTAGCATATTGTAGTATTAATATACATTTGTTCAGCTTCAAAGAAAAACGGTCATATATACAATTTTACCCATATTCATATTTCATATGTGGTTTTAACTATGCTATACAGTTCCATGTTACATTTTTTAACTTTCCCTAGTAATATACACGACCTTAGACTTTTCCCTTTAAACCACTTTCATACCCACACAATAGTACTGCTAGTTACAAACATGTTGGGCTTTCGCCTTTTCTCTTCTTCTGAAGATTAACGCACATCTTTTTTTACCAACTCTGCACAAGTTAACCCTCAGTTTTCTATTCGCTAAACTCATTCTATTTTCTGGTGACCCATATTCAAGTTAGTAACTCCATGACATTACACAATATATTTAGTTCATAGTAGCACAATCCTATGGTATTTGTCCTTTTGTGTCTGGCTTGCTTCACTCAATATAATGTCCTTCATGTTCATCCATGTTGTCATATTCTTTACAATTTCATTTCTTCGTACAACTGCATAATATTCCATCCTGTGAATACACCACAGTTTGTTTATCCATTCATTGGTTGATGGATACCTGGGTTGTTTCCAACTTTTGATGGTAGTGAATAATGCCCCTATGAACATTAGTGTGCAGATGTCTGTCTGCGTCATTGCTCTCAGTTATTCTGGATATATACCCAGTAGTGGTATTGCTGGGTCATGTGGCAAATCTATATTCAACTTCTTAGGAACTGCCAAACAGTCCTCCACAGTGGCTGTACCATTCTACATTCCCACCAACAGTGAATAAATGTTCCTATGTCTCCAACACTTGTAGTTCTCTGGTCTTTTTAATAATGGCCATTCTGATAGGTGTGAAATGATATCTCATTGTACTTTTGATTTACATTTCCTTAATCGCTGGTAATGTTGAACATTTTTTCATTTTTTTTTTGCCATTTATATTTCTTCCAATGTTTATTCAAGTCTTTTGCCCATTTTTAATGGAGTCATTTGTCTTTTTATTGTTGAGTTGTAGCATCTCTTTATATGTCATGTATATTAAACCCTTACTGGACATGTAATTTCCAAATATTTTTTCCCATTGAGTAGGCTGCCTTTTCACCCTTTTGACAAAGTCCTATGAGGTGCAAAAGTGTTTAGTTTTGAGGAGGTCCCATTTACCTATTTTTCCTTTTGTTGCGCAAGCTTTGGGTGTAACGTCCAAGAACCACCACCCACCACAATGTCTTTAAGATGTTTCCCTGCATTGTTTTCTCTTAGTCTTATTGTCCTGGCCTTTATATTTAGGTCTTTGATTCCTTTTGTGTTGATTCTTGTACAGGGAGTGAGATAGGGGTCCTTTTTCATTCTTTTGGTTATGGATATTCAATTCTCCCAGCATCATTTGTTGAAGAGACTGTTTTGTACCGTCAGCATGGACTTGGTAGGTTTGTCAAAAACCGATTGGCCATAGAGGTGAGGTTTTATTTCTGGATTCTCAATTCTATTCTACTGATTGATGTATCTATCTTTATGTGAATATCATGTTATTTTGACCACTGTAGTTTTGTAATATGTTTCAATGTCAGGCAGGAGATTCCTCACATGTTGCTTTTCTTGTTTTTAGAATGCTTTTGGCTATTCAGGTGTACTTTCTTTCCTAATGAATATGGTAATTGCCTTTTCTATTTCTGTACACTAGGCTATTGGAATTTTGATTGGTATTGCATTGAATCTATAAATCAGTTTGGGTAGGATTGACATCTTCACAATATTCAGTCTTCAAATCCATGAACATGGAATGTTTTTCAACTTGTTTAGCTCTACATTGATTTCTTTTAGCATTGTTTTGTAGTTTTCTGCATATAATTCCTGTACTTCTTTGGTTAAATTGATTCCTAGGTATTGGAGTCTTTTTGTTGCTTTTGTAAATGAAATTTTTCCCCCTGAATTCCTCTTCAGATTGTTCAATATTAGTGTACAGAAACATTACTGATTTTTGTGTGTTGATCTTGTATCTTGCTACTTTGCTGAACTCATTTATTAGCTCAACTAGCTTTGTCATAGACATTTCAGAATTTTCTAAATATAGGATCATGTCATCTGCAAACAGTGAGAGTTTTACTTCCTCTTTGCCTATTTGTATGCTTTTTATTTATTTATTTTTATTGTCTAATTGCTCTAGCTAGAATTTCTAGCACAATGTTGAATAACAATGGTGACAGTGATATCCTTGTCTTGTTCTCGATCTTGGAGGGAAAGCTTTCAAACTTTCTCCATTAAGTACGTGTTGGCTGTGGGTTTTTCATATATGCTTTTTGTCATATTGAGGAATTTTCCTTCTATTCCTATCTTTCAAAGTGTTTTTAATCAAGAAAGGATGCTGGATTTTGTTGAATGCCTTTTCTGCATCAATTGAGATGATCATGTGATTTTTTTTCCTTTCAGTTGTTCATGTGGTGTACTGCATTGATTGATTTTCTTATGTTGAACGACCCTTGCATACTAGGAATAAATCCCACTTGGTCGTGATGTTTAAGTCTTTTGATATGCTGTAGGATTCTATTTGCAAGTATTTTGTTGAGAATATTTACATCTATGTTCATTAGAGAGATTGGTCTGTAATTTTCTTTTCTTGTAATATCTTTATCTGGTTTTGGTATTAGGATAATGTTGGCTTCATAAAGTATGTTGGGTAATTTTCCTTTCTCTTCAATTTTTTGGAAGAGTTTAAACAAGATTGGTGTTAATTCTCAAAATGCTTGGTAGAATTCACCTGTGAAGCCATCTGGTCCTGGACTTTTCTTTGCTGGGAGATTTTGATGACTCATTCAATATCTTCAAATGTGATTGGTTTGTTAAGTTCTTGTATATCTTGTAGCATCATTGTAGGTTGTTTATACATTTCTAGGAATTTGTCCTTTTCATCTAGGTTGTCTAGTTTGTTGGCATACAGTTTCTCATAATATCCTTTTATGATCCTTTTTATTTCTGCAGGGTCAGTCATAACTTCACATGTTTCATTTCTGATTTTATTTATTTGCATCTTCTCTCTTTTTTCTTTGTTAGTCTAGCTAGTGGTTTGACAATTTTATTGATCTTCTCAAAGAACCAGCTTTTGATTTTGTTGATTTTCTCTATTGTTCTGTTCTTCTCAATTTCATTTATTTCTGCTCTAATCTTTATTATTCCTTTCCTTCTGCTTGTTTTGGGAATGGTTTGATGTCCTTTTTCTAGTTTCTCCAGTTGTTCGGTCAGATCTTTGATTTTAGCTCTTTCTTCTTTTTTTAATATGGGGTTTATGGCTGTAAATTTCCCTTCTCAAGACTGCCTTTGATGTATCCCATAAGTTTTGATAAGTTGTGTTCTCATTTTAATTTATCTCAGTATATTTACTGATTTCACTTGCAATTTCTTCTTTGACCCATTGAATATTTAGGAATGTGTTGTTTAGCCTCCACACATTTGCAAATTTACCTCATTCCTGTCTGTTTTTTATTTCCACTTTCATTCCAGTATGATCTGAGAAGGTGCTTTGTATAATTTCAATCTTTTTATATTTTTTGAGAGCTGTATTGTGACCTAACTTGTGGTCTATCCTGGAGAAAGATCCATAGACACTTGAGAAGAGTGTATAATCTGCTGAGTTTGGATGCAATGTTCTGTATATGTCTGTTAGGTCTAACTCATTTATCATATTGTTCAAGTTCTCTGTTTCCTTGTTGAACTTCTGTCTAACTGTTCTATCTAATGATGTGAGTAGTGTGCCAAAGTCTCCATCTATTATTGTACAGATGTCTATTTTTCCCTTCAGTTTTGCCAGAGTTTGCCTCATGTATTTTGGGGCATCTGGTTAGGTGCATAGATATTTATGACTGTTATTTCTTCCTGGTGGATTGTCCCTTTTATTAATATATAATGGCCTTCTGTATCTCCTATAGCTTTTTTGCATTTAAAGTCTTTTTGTCCAATATAGCTACCACTTCTCTTTTTTGGTTACTATTTGTGTGAAGTATCTTTTCCCAGCCTTTCACTTTCAGCCGGTTTGTATCCCTGCATCTAAGGTTAGACTCTTGTAAGCAGCATATGGATGGCTCATTTTTTTTCCAATCCGTTCTGTCAGTCTGTATCTTTTGACTAAGGGTTTAATCCATTCACATTCAATAATATTACTGTAAGTGCATTATGTACTTCCACCACTTTATTCTTTACTTTTCTTATGTCATAGCTTGTTTTCATCTGTCTTTTAACTCTTTTGGTTTTCCGTTTTGATATTCTTTCTTTTATGCTGTCCTTCAAGTCTCTCCCTGGGAGGTTTTTTCTTTCAGGCTGTAAGTCTTCCTTTCATATTTCCTGCAAAGGTGGATTCTTTCTTTTTTTAATGAACTCCCTTAGTTTCTGTTCGTTTGTGAATGTTTTAAACTCACCTTCATATTTGAGGGACAAATTTTGCTATATAAAGAATTCTCAGCTGGCAGTTTTTCTCTTTCAATATCCTAATTGTATCATACCACTGTCTTTTTGCCTCCCTTCAGTTTTGAAGCCACTCTAAGTCTTACTGGGCATCCCTTGTATGTGATGGTTTGCTTCTCCCTTGCTGCTCTCAGAATTTTCTCTGTATCTTTGACGTTTGACATTCTGAGTAGTATGTGTCTTGGAGTAGTTTTATTCAGATTTATTCTGATTGGGTTATGCTGAGCTTCTTGGATATGTAAGTTCATTTCTTTCATGAGAGTTGGGAAATGTTCAACTATTATATCCTCAAGTACTCTTTCTGCCCCTTTTCCCTTCTCTTCTCCTTCTGGAATTCCTATGACATGTATGTTGTTGCATTTCATGTTATCATTCAACTCCAAGCCCCTGCTCTATTTTTTCCATTCTTTTCTCTCTTTGTTCTTTTCTCTCTTCAATTTCAGCTGTTCTGTCTTCTGTATCACTTATTCTTTCTCTGATCATTTCGAATCTGCTGTTGTATGCCTCTAATGTGGTTTTGATCTCACCTATTGTCTTTCATTCCCATGAGCTCTGATACGTTTTTATTCAGGTTTTCAAATTCTTCTTTGTGTTAGCACAGTGTCTTCTTTTTAAAATTTTTTTTGTTTTTAAAGAAGCTTTAGATTACGTAAATGTTACATAAATTATAGGGGATTCCCATATGCCCTACCTCCTCTGTCTTCCACACTTTCCCACATTAACAACATCCTTCATTAGTGTGATACATTTGTTACAATTGATGAACACATATTGAAGCATTGCTACTACCCATGGACTATAGTTTACATTATAGTTTACCCTCTGCCCTGCACAATTTTATAGGTATGACAAAATATATAATGGCCTATATCCATCACTACAGTGTCATGCAGGACAATTCCAATGTCCCGAAAATGCCCCCATATTACACCTATTCTTCCCTCCCCCTCCCCTCAGAACCTTAGTGGCCACTGCTTAGTGTCTTCTCGATATCCTTTATCTCTTTAGACATATTGTCTTTCAACTCATTAATTGGATTTTGGAAACTTGTATGCATCTCATTGATTAGTTGTCTCAAATCCTGTGTCTCTTCTAGGGCTTTGATATATTCCTTTTCTTGGGCCATTTCTTCCATTTTCTTAGTATGGCTTGTAATTTTTGATGTCCAGGCATCTGATTAGGGTGGTGAGTTTACTCAGTTGCTCGATTTCTCTCTCTTTCATAGGGTTTTAGTGGCGGGAGGTTGTGTGTTACTGCTGCTCTTTGATTCTTGGTTCAACCTGTTCTGGGTCTTTGGGATTGTCCTGGTTAGTTGCTCAAATCTGGGCCATTGACCCAGTAATGGGCTGCAGACCTGCTTCCTAGGGCTTTGCAGAGGGAGGTTGTAAAGGCTGGAAAAAGCCTCTTTCTTATTTAATTTTAATTTCCTCGCATTCGAATCCTTGGTCGGCCCACAGACGGCGCTCTTTGGCAGCCCTCTCAGTTCAGTGTCTGCTCAGAGTGTGTTTGATGCAACACAGGATCATTGTGACAGAGGTTCCTGCCTGGAGGCTAAGAGCCTCGTAATTCAAACTTTCTCAGAGGCAGTTCTCCGAACTTTGGGGCAGCCCCCTCTCTTTTCCAGGGTAGGAAGTAATTCCACTCCCCTCTGTGTCCTCAACAACCAGTCCTGGTCAGTAGAGAGGGAGACTGAGAGGGTTGGACCTTTTTAATCTCTTGCTGGCTCCAAGACAAACAATGGTGCCACCCCACCTGGCCCCAAAGGGCTCCTGGGACAGAGCAGACCAAATTTGTGGGTCAGAAGCTGAGTCAGCCTTAGGCTGTGTCCTTCTCTCTTCCCTATTCTGGGGAGGTGGATCATTGGGGCCCCCTTTGTAGCCATCAGCCCAGAGGCCTGAGTATTCAAAAGTTTCTATAGTGTAGGGGAGGGTGCTGGCATTTGTAGCTACGGCTCTTAATGCACAATTTTGCAAACGCAATTATTTTCCTTTACGCCTTTCTCCTCTGGGCAGTGCCCAAAACCCTAGAAGATTATTTTTTGGGGGCTGTTTATGCTTGCCTTCTAGCTATATTTCAGGGAGAGAAGAGAGTCATCTGTTTTTTATGCCAGCCATCTTTCTGGAAGTTCTAATGTATTTTTTTTTTTAACATTATTTCTTTATTATTCTTTCTTTCTTTCTTTTTCTTTCTTTCTTTCTTTCTTTCTTTCTTTCTTTCTTTCTTTCTTTCTTTCTTTCTCTCTCTCTCTTTCTCTCTCTTTCTTTCTTTTTCTTTCTTTTCTCTCTCTCTCTCTCTCTCTTCTTACTTTACATAAACAGTAAGTGTATAGTAAAAGATGTCAACTTACAAAACAAACATGTATAACATCATACAGGAGTCCCATACATCACCCCACCAATAACACCTTGCATTTTTCAGAAATATTTGTTACAAATTATGAGAGAATATCATCAAAATATTACTTCTAACTATAGTCCATATCTTATATTTGTTGTATTTTCCCCCAACCCACCCTATTATTTTTTTAACATATTTTTATTACAGGAGTTGTGCACTTACAAAACAATCATGCACATGTGTAGAATTCCCATACAACACCCCTTCACCAACACACCACACCATGGTGGAACATTTGTTACAGATTATGAGATAATATCATCAGACCATTACCACCACCATGGTCCATAGCATACATCTGGCACACTTTTTCCACACACCCCCATTATCAACACAGTACATCTTTGGCATTGATGCAAGAATACTACAGTATTGCTGTTAACCACAGTCCATAGGTCACTCCAGTTGTATTTTCCCCATGCGTCTCCACAGTCCCACCACCCGCAAAAGTTGAGGTACATCTGCTCTAGCTCACAGAAGGACACTCTTGCATCTGTACCCTCAACCACAATTCTCATTCACCTCTGGGTTCACTGTGTTATTCAGTCCCTAGATTATTCTCTAGCTTTCTTTCAATTGACATTTACTTCCCCAGACTACCCTTTTCAGCCACAATACCATTTATAAACCAGCTGCTACTCACTATAATGTGTTACCATCAACTCTATCCATTTCCACACTTTTACTGTCAGGTTGATTAACACTTCTACATACATTAAGCATCAGTAGTCCTTTTCAGCCTTCCTCTTATCTCCTAATAACCTATCCTCTAGGGTTTAACTCCATGAGTTTATTCTTCGTAATTAGTTCATGATAATGAGACCATGCAAGATTTGTCCTTTTGTATCTTGTTTACTTCACTTAGCATAATGTCTTCAAGATTGATCCATGTTTTCACTCATGTCCCAATTTCATTTCTTCTTATTGCAGCATAGTATTCCATCGTATGTATATACCACATTTTGTTTGTCCATTCATTGGTTGATGGACACTTGGGGTGTTTCCATCTTTTGGCAATTGTGAATAATGCCACTATGAACATCAGTGTGCAGATGTCTGTTCATGTCACAGTCTTCAGTTCTTCTGGATATATTCCTAGCAGAGGAATTGCTGGATCATATGGCAGTCCTATATTTAGCTTTCTAAGGAACTGCCAAACTGTCTTCCACAGAGGCTGCACTATTTTACAATCCCACCAACAGTGAAAGAGTGTTCCTATTTCTCCACATCCTCTCCAGCACTTATTGTTTCTGTTTTTTTTTTTTTTAATGCCCTTTCTATGTGGTGTGAGATGATATCTCATTGTTGTTTTGATTTGCATTTCTCTAGTAGCTAGTGATATGGAACTTTTTTTTTCATGTGCATTTTGGCCATTTGTATTTCCTCTTTGGAGAAATGTCTATTTAAATCTTTTGTCCATTTTTAAATTGGATTGCTTGCTCTTTTATTGTTGAGTTGTAAGATCTCTTTATATAGAATGGAAATCAAACACTTATTGCATATGTGGTTTCCAAATATTTTCTCCCATTGAGTGGGTTGCCTTTTCACCTTCTTGATGAAGTCCTTTGAATCATAAAAGTACTTAAGTTTGAGGAGGTCCCATTTATCCATGTTTTCTTTCGTGGCTCATGCTCATGGATTAGGTCTTTAATCCATTTTGAGTTAATTTTTGTATTAGGTGTGAGATAAGGGTCCTCTTTCTTTCTTTTGGCTATGGATATCCAGTTCTCCCAGCACCATTTGTTGAATAGACTGTTTTGCCTCAGCTGGGTGGGTTTGACAGGGTTTTCAAAAATCACTTGACCATAGATGTGAGGGTCTGTTTCTGAACCATCAATTCGGTTCCATTGGTCTATGTGTCTATCTTTATGCCAGTACCATGCTGTTTTTTATCACTGTAGCTAAGTAATATGATTTAAATTACAGGAGTGAGAGTCCTCCAACTTTGTTTTTCTTTTTTAAGATGTTTCTGGCTATTCGGGACCTCTTACCCTTCCAAATAAATTTGATAATTATGTTTTCCATTTATTTTAAAAATATTGGTGGAATTTTTTATTGGGATTGCATTGAATCTGTGTATTGATTTGGGTAGAATTGACTTCTTAATGATATTTCGTCTTCCAATCCATGAGCATGGGATGTTCTTCCAATTATTTAGGTCTTTTAGAATTTCTTTCAACAATACATTTAGTTTTCTGAATACAAGTGCTTTACATCCTTGGTTAAGTTTATTCGCATATATCTGATTCTTTTAATCGCTATTGTAAATGGATTTTTTTTTTCCTGACTTCCTCCTCAGATTGCACATTGTCAGTGTATAGAAACATCACTGATTTTTGCGTATTGTGTATTGCATGTTGGTGTAGTACACTGATTGATTTTCTTGTGTTGAACCACCCTTCCATGCCTGGTTTAAAACCCACTTTATCATGATGAATAATCCTGTTAATGTGTTGTTGGATTTGATTAGCAAAATATTTTCTTGAGGATTTTTGCATCCGTATTCATTAGGGAAATGGATCTGTAATTATTTTCATTTTTTGTAGTATCTTTATCTGGCTTTGTTATTAGGGTGATATTGGTTTCATAGCATGAGTTTGGTAGCATTCCTTTTTGTTTCATTTTTTTTTTTTTTTTGGAAGAGCTTGAGTAAGTTTGGTTTTAAATCATCTTTGAATGCTTGGTAGAACTCACCTGTGAAACCACCTGGTCCTGGGCTTTTCATTTTGGGAGTTGTTTGATGACTGTTTGAATCTCTTTACCTGTGATTGGTTTGTTGAGGTCTTCTGTTTCTTCTAGGGACAGTGTAGGTTGTTCATACATTCCTAGGAATTTTTCCATTTCATCTACATTGTCTAGTTTTTTGGCATACAGTTTTTCATAGTGTCCTCTTATGAGCTCTTTTATTTCTGTGGGTCAGTAGTAATGTCCACGTTTTCATTTTTTATTTCATTTATTTGCATCTTCACTCTTTTTTTTCTTTGTCAGTCTAGCTAAGGGTTTGTCGATTTTGTTAATCTTCTCAAAGAACCAACTTTTGGCTTTGTTCATTCTCTCTATTGTTTTTTTGTTCTCAATTTCATTTATTTCTGCTCTGATCTTTATTTCATTCCTTCTACTTGCTTTGGGATTAGTTTGCTCTGCTTTTTCTTAATTTTAGCTCTTTCTTCTTTTTTAATGTAATCAACGAGGGTTATAAATTTCCCTCTCCACACTGCCTTCACTGCATCCTATAGATTCTGATATGTTGTGTTCTTGTTGTCATTCGTCTCAAGATATTTATTGATTCCTCTAAAAATTTCTTCTTTGACCCACTGATTATAAAAGAATATATAATTGTTTATTCTCCATATATTTGTGAATGTTCCCTTTTTCCATCTCTTATTGATTTCCAGCTTTATTCCATTATGATCAGAGAAAGTGCTTTGTATAATTTCTAACTTCTTGAATTTATTGAGATCTGCTTTTGCAGAATTAAAATGGCAGCTACTGGCTGCTTTCCAACTTGGACAGGTTTAAACTTTAGCTGTTCTTAGGGTTATACTTTAGCCAGCTGTGTTTACTAATCACTAGCTGAAGTCAGTGGCCAACCGTCTCTTCCTCCCCCATTTTTGGGAAATGGAGCTTCCAGCTCCAGCCATGGAGTTGGCCTCCTTCATGTAGAGTACTCTACTCATGAAGCTTCTCTGCAGATGGGCAGTCTCCTCCTTCCATTCTTTCAAGGATGTTGCAAGATGCTCATCTGGTCTCCTAGGGCCCCAAAACAGGTGTTTTAGATAGCTCTGGGTGATCACTAACTGCCTTGTAAGATGAGCTGACTCCCAGATCACCTTACTCTGCTGCCATCTTGCACCTCCTCCCTCTAATGTATTTTAAATTTCATCCATTGTGTCTTTAATTCCCATAACCTCTGTTACTTTCCTTTGCAGTCTTTCAAATAGTTCTTTATGCTCACACAGTGTCTTAATACCCTTTATACCTTTAGTCATATTTTCTTTCAATTCTTTGAAATGATTTAGGAGAGTTACATGGTTATCATTCATTAATTGTCTTAAATCCTGTATCTCTTCAGGATATTTGGTCTGTTCCTTTGGCTGGGCCATCTCTTCCTGCTTCCTAGTATGGCTTGTAATGTTTTGCTGATATCTAGGCATCTGAATATGTTGATAAACTTACTCTGATGGTCAATTTCTTCTGTTGCCTGTTCCCCCCACCCCCACAGCTCTTCTTTGATAGTTGGTTCAACTTATTCTAAGTCTTTAAAATTACCCAGCTTAAGTTATCAAAATCAGGCCAGGGATTCACTAATGGGGTGCAGATTTTTTCCCAGGAGTTTGGGTTAAGAGAGTCCTTAAAGCAGTTTTTGTTCTTGTACTTTCCAGACCAGCCAGCAGATGGAGCTCATCGGCAAACCTTCCCACAGAAGTGTTTCTTTCAATCTCTACTTTCCTGTGTTTTGGTGCAGTCAGAGCTGAAATTCAAAGCAGGCTCTGCTGGCCGAATTCACTGAAAAGAAGCCTTCTGACCCCTTCCCTTTTCCCTTGTAACAGCTGACACGGAGGAAGACATCTGTTCCCCTCTCAGTGGGTTGCAGTGAGCCAGGGGTTTTACCTCAACTTAATATCTTGGGGTGGGGGAGGGGAGCCCTTCCCAACTGCTGTGGGGGTTTGGTAACTCATGGTTGTTATTTCTGGTTCTTTGTCTATCTGTCCCTCACCCTCCTGGAAGTTGCACAGCACTGTCCTGGCCTGCTGACCCCCAAAGCAGGTCCCTCAGATAGCTTTTGGCCCCTTCTCCATTGTTTTTGTGAGAGAGGTAAGCCCTGCCTGCCTACTCCAGTGTGATCTTCATGGAATGCAACAAACCTAGTTTTGAAAACATTTTACAAGAACCACCCTTGAATATTCTCCCCTTGCAGGAGGCTGCCCCTGAGAGCATGTCTGAGGGCTGGCTTTCCGCCGCCAGTGTCCTTGTGCTGGAGAGGGCAGTGTGGCTCCCAGCAGCTCTGAGCACAGCCCTCCTGGGCTGCAGGTGGTGGGCAGACCTGGCCTCCCTCCTGCAGACAGACAGGCAGATGCCATCTGTTCACCCTCCTCCCCTGGGCACAGCTGGGCCCGGGCCTCTGGGAAGCAGAGGTCCTGCTCCTCCAGGCCTGGGAACTGACCATGAGGCCGAGCCCTGGTCAGAGGGCAGCTTTGTTCTTGCCCCTTCACCCCAGTGCAGGGGGCTGTGAGTGTGTGTGGGCTGCAGACTGAGAGGCCCCCTACACGTTGTGGGCCTGTGCTCAGCCTTGAGCACCCCAGCTCCCAAACCCACAGAAACCAAAGGCTAAAGCAAAACCAAACCACCAAAAATCCTCTTCCTTCTCAGGCTTCCCCATCGTGATAAAGGGCACCACCAGCCTCTCAGTCCTCTGCTCACAAACCTAGACATCCCCCTCCTTCCTCTTTGTTTCCCCCCACATCCAGCCACCAAAAAGTCCTGCTACCTTTAAATCCAGACCACCTCTGGATTCTGTCAGGCCCTGGAACCATTCACTGTCCTTGGAATAAAATCCACACTTCCCATCCTTGCTCGTGTCCTCCCTTCCTCCACAAGTGTGACTGGTTCTGACCTCAGGACCTTGGCACATGCCCCTCCCACAGCCTGGAACGTTCCTCCCTTGGGCCTCCCCCTGGTGGTTTCCTCACCTGTTCAGGCTCAGTGCAAGCATAGCCTCCTCAGAGAGGCCTGGTTTTCAGTGCAAGTTTCAACAGCATGCAAAGTTGTGACAATTGCATAATGAACTTGAAATACTCATCACCTGCTTTCAACAACTGTCCACCCATGTGCAGCTGGCATCCTCGATATCCCCACTGCAGCTTATCTTAAGCAAATCCCTGACAGCATGAATTCATCTGCAAATATTCTAATTTCTCTAAAGGAGAAATTGTACCTGTAAAAGTTAGGCCAGGCCTCCCGTTCTAAGCAGCTGTCCTTCACCTTCATTCTCTGTGCCTTCCCAGTTTCATTGTCACACACTTTGCAGTTCCTGACATTTATTTTGTTCATGATTTTATTTTATTGGATAGTCTCCCCATCCAGTCTCTAGAATGTTCCTCCCTGAGAACAGCTCTCTTCTGCTTTGTTTCTGTTAAATATCATTGGCTGCCCAGCACCTGGGGCAAGGCCAGGGATCCCTAAATTTCTCTGAGTAGATGATGGTCAAAGGAGACACTGGTCATCTGTCAGTGTCCACTTGGCTTGCCGAGGGCAGCAGGAGGTGGTGGATGGATGGACTGGAAATGCACTGACCTTCTCATGGGATTTCTCTTTTAGATAAAGCAGCAATCTCTTTTGGAGACAAAGTTATAACTTGCCCTGGAGTAGAACCACAGGTAGTCGGAAAGTAAGTGCCCCAGTCTGGGGACCCTCGTGGGCAATACCAGGTGGGCAGTGTTTTAGGGGTCCCGGATGTGGATACCTTTGGCCATGGCACCCAGGGTGCCCCCTGTACCTGCCCTGATGGATGGTCCTGGAGTTGGGCAGGGATCCACGTGGCAGCTTTGCTGAGGATGGCAGGTGGTGGGAGGGTGCCTGCCTTAGCTTCCCCACTGCTATGACAACTACCAAGCCATGGGTTGTCTGAACAAGAGGAGTTTCTTGGCTGTCAGTTTGGGGGCTGGAAGGCTGGCTCCCTCCGGTTTGGGCAGCGTTCTGGTGCTGGCAGCTGGAAATCCTTGGATTCTGTGGCTTTCCCATCACGGCCATGTGTTCTCCTTTCTCTTCCGGGTTTCCAAGGACTTCCAGTGTCTTCTCCCCCAAATGGCTTTCTCTTGATAAACCCCCAGTCATAGCAAAATGGCCAATCACAGCATAATGACAAGTAGCGTCTTCAGAAGGTCCCACTGGCGACAGGGTCCCACCCCAGGAATAGATGAAGGTCACGAACATGGTCTTTCTGGGGCACGGACCTCAGCCGACCACAGTGCCTCTGCTCCAGCCGCCCTTTGGAGCTGAGCCCACGTGCCCTGTCTACATGGAGGAGCCCGAGGGAGACCCCACATGGCCGGCCCCTCACGTAGCACGTGGCCGCAGGGGCAGGCAGCGCACACGGGGCTCCTCGGGCCGGCCGTGTCCCTCGAAGCCGTTACAGTCAGGCCGACCTCCTCGTGCTCTGGGGAAGGGGCTCTCGCCCCGTTCTCTCCACCAGCCCCGGTGCCTTGCTGGCAAAGTCACTGCACCAGGAGAGCTGTGGGCTAAGGTTCGAGCCCCGGGCCAGACCTGGTTGTCACCGTCTGCCCTCTCTGTGCTTTAGGCCCATCTTCGTTGAAATCAGCCTCAACAAAGGCATAACCTTCTTTGTCAACAACCTGAACTTCACTGGAAAGGACTGTGTGAGTACTGGGTGGGGGCACTGCTGTCACAGGGCCTGTTGGGGGCCCCGCCCTGGACGCAGACACATTCGGGGGCAGGCTGGCAGCCCAGGTGAGTGGGTGGGGCAGGGAGTCCACCAGGACCCAGAGTCTAGGTCTGCGGCAGCTCCTGGCCATGTGGGGTCCCAGGGCCTGACCCCTCCAGGTCAGGGTTCAGGCAGCAGGGTGGGGGAACCTCTGCTGAGGCACCACCTGGCAGGTGAGCTGGCACCCCTGTGGGGGCCCGATCCCCGCCTCCCAGGCCTGCGTGGTCAGTGCTCACTCCCCCTTTCTCGGGCTCCTCGGCTGCCCCCTCTGCTCACTGTCCCTGAGCCCTGCGGGAAGGGCCTCTCCTGCTGAGGACGGGGCAGCTTGGCAGGACGGAGGGGAGGGACGGGGGTCAGCTCTGGGGGAGGCACCCTGGGCCTGAAGGAGTCCCCGCCAGGGACCAGCCACCCAGAGCTCCTGGCAGGTGGATGTCTCATCCCAGGGCAGCAGGTCTTGGCGGTGGAGAGTGTGAGTTTGGGGCAGGGGGGCCTTGGGCGGAGGACGGCAGGGTCTAACGCCATGGCCCTATGTCACGGAGCAGCCCTGAGGACATGGAGAGCTGCTAACAACGCCCCCCATGCCTCCCTGTCCGCTCAGAGACCGGCAAACGGCAGCTCCTCCTGTGCCAGCAGGAACCCCTCAGCTGCCCTGCGCCCACACTTTAAGGGCAGGAGCAGCCCAGGGCTTAGGCCCCTGGGGCTCTCCCTGCAGCCTGTCTCGAGAACCAGGCTGCCTTGCCCTCCCCGGCCCCCTCCCCACTCAGGCAGGGCCCCCCATGGGGGGGTGACCCTGCAGCAGGTGGGCAGCGCCAGGTCCCTGGATTGTGAACCCCAATGAGACGCCTCCCCTTGCCTGACACCCCCAGGCCCCTGGCCCAGTGGGCTTTCTGTGAACTCTGCCTGCGCCTCCCGGGCACCCGCCAGGCAGGGACGGCTCAGAGGGACCCAGCAGCTTCGGCCAAGGCTGCAGCGCCAGGAGGGGTTCAGGAGACGGGGAGGGGGCCGGTATTCGTTCCTCCACGCCAGGCCTCTTGGCGAGCTCAGTGGCTGCCCCCCCGCCCATCTGGGCACCTGTACCTCTGGGGTCCTCACAGCCTCGACTCGTCAGCCGAGGCCTCCTCTTGGGGTTGGGTCCTTCAGGCCGTGGAGGTTTCTTGCAGGACTCTGGGGCAGGGGCTCAGAGCAGGGCCAGAGGCGACGTCCGTATGCGAAGGTTGTCTTGCTTCCTGGGGTTCCTCGAGGTGGGGGGCCTGAGGGGAGGAGGAGGACTGGGGGGTGGAATGCCAGGGGCCGGGGGCCGGGAGTGGGGACGGGAGGCAGGAGGGGTCCACCCAGCCCAGCCCACCCATTCTCTGGCAGACAAGGCTGGACAGGGACCTTGACTCTTCCACAGGGGAAGAGCCCTGCTGCCAAACCCAGCGGGGGCAAGGCCAGGAGCCCAGGCCAGGCCAACAGCCAAAGCCTCGTTGACCAAACCCATGAGAAAGCCCCTGAGACAGCCCTGGAGATCCTCTCCAAAAACATGCTTGGAAAGGCCCCCGAGAAGCCCCCTGGAGAGCCCCCCGGAGAGCCCCCCAAGAATCCTTCAGCCAGCGCCCTCAGGAGGGCCCCCAAGTATCGGAATGATGACCTGGCCGGCCCAGATGAGAGGGCTGATGAGGAGGAGACCCCCGAGGGTGGCGCCGAGGAGGAGCACGAGGAGGAGGAGGAGACCCCCACCGAGAGGCCCAGCAGCTCCGGTGGCTCCGACTTCCCCTTGATCCCTGTGATATCAGTTTCCTCCGCCCTGCTGCTCCTGCTGCTGCTGGGCTGCCTCTGCTACCTGTGCTGCTGGGTGAGTGCCTCTGCTACCTGACAGGCAAGTGAGGGCGTCTGCTACCTGAGCAAGCAGGTGAGGGCCTCTGCTACCTGTGCTGCTGGGTGAGGGCCTCTGCTACCTGACAGGCAGGTGAGGACCTCTGCTGCTTGTGCTGGTCAGTGAGTACCTCTGCTACCTGACAGGCAGGTGAGTGCCTCTGCTACCTGTGCTGCTGGGTGAGTGCCTCTGCTACCTGACAGGTAGGTGAGGGCCTCTGCTACCTGTGATGGTCAGTGAGTACCTCTGCTACCTGAGCAGGCAGGTGAGTGCCTCTGCTATTTGACAGGCAGGTGAGTGCCTCTCTACCTGAGCAGGCAGGTGAGGTTCTCTGCTATGGTGGCAGCTCCCAGGAGCCAACCAAGTCTCAGGCTCTGTCCCCCCTTGGATCCCAGAGGCACCCTGGGTCTCCTGCCCTGCCGGCCATGGGGTGCTCATGAGGACGCTGCACACGCTGGGCCAGGCCAGTCTGGTGCCCACAGCCCTTCTAGAGGTGACAAGAGGCCAGTGTGCAGTAGGGCAGGCAGGAGGACAGAGAGGAGTGCTCTGGGGTCAGGAAGGAGAGGCTTCAAGGGGGGTGAGGGCACCCTTCCCCACGAGGTGGAGAAAGGAGGAGGAGAAAGCAGGGATGATGGGGGGGTTTCATCTAGGTTGTCTAGTTTATTGGCATAGAATTTCTCATAATATCCTCTTATGATCCTTTTTATTTCTGTGGGGTCAGTTTTAACTTCCCCATTTTCATTTCTGATTTTATTTATTTGCATCTTCTTTTTTTCTTTGTTAGTCTAGCTAGGGGTTTGTCAATTTTATTGATCTT
>JAQZBX010029004.1:0-27528 GCA_029593785.1 Cabassous unicinctus
GGCTGCAGGGCCAGGACCACCATGTTGTTGCTCTCCTGTGGGCACAAGGCATTGGCTCATGGCCTGGGATGCCCCCTCTCCAGGCCTGACCCCTGGGCCCCCAAGTTCCCTACACTGTGGTTTCCCAGCATGTAGAAGATGTGGCTGAGGGAGCAGACCATCAGCAGGTTCAGTTCCTCCATGTTGGACATCTTCAGGATTCTCACAGAAATCACCTATAAGAATGCAGGACACCTGTTGTGGGGCAGGAGGGCAGGAGGGTGCAGGAGCAGGCAGGAGGTCTGGGATGGAGGAGGGACCCATGCCCACCCACCTGTCACTCACTTGTCTTCCTTGTAGTGGTCCAGGAAGAAGAAGAGTACTGGGACATAGAAGGCAGCCACCAGCAGGCACTGGGGAAGATGGAGAATCAGAGGTGGGAGGACCATGGCAGAGGCCCTGCTGTAGTGACCATTCCCCAGACTCACCCAGGAGACCCCAGCAGCCCACCCAACGTACCTGGAGGCACTCACCCAATGAGAAACCTATGGTCGGGGTTGATCCTCTCCAGCAGGCTGTAGAGCTGCGGGCAGAAGGGCAGTCAGAGCTCCCGAGGGGCTGCCCAGACCAGCTGATCTGAAGAGTCCCCACAAGAGAACATCCCCTCACCATGCAATCTGTCCCCCTCACAGCTCCCAGGAGCTGCTGTATCCACGACAACCCCGGGAATTGTGCAGATGAAATGCCCCCACACAGCAGCCCTGGGGCCAAGGGGTCCATCCTGGCCCTCTCTCTCCTGGATGGGGTAAAGACGGCTGGGTGCCCCCACCTGCTAGCTCCAGGCCAAGGGCCTCACAGACAAGGAGCATGATGTGAGGGTTAGGGTTAGGGTTATGGTTAAGTTAAGGGTTAGGGTTAAGGGTTAGGGTTAAGAGCTTGAGGGGCCACATGGCAGGTAGAAGGCAATGAGGGGGAATGAGGGACAGGCTTTGGAGCCTGGGTATCTCAGGGGGTCTTATCTGGAGTCAATAGGGAGCCCCAGAAGCGTGTGGACATTTCAGGAATCCCTGGATGCCAGATGAGGGAGTGGAGATGGGGCTGGGGGTGACCTACCAGCCTGTTTCCTGATGATAAGAGCAGCAGAAGCTTTGCTTCCCCTCAGTCACCCCAAGCCCCTAAGCCCACCCCAGGTCCAGCTATGCTGACAGGGCAGGGGAAATGGCCCGACCTGAGCCCCACCAGAGGCAGGTGCTGGCTCTTTCACCCACAGGACTCCACATGAGAGCCTGAGCCCCAAGCATCCCCCGCCACACCCCGCAGAGACCCTTGAAATTGCTGGGGTCCATGGCCCATGAGCCTGGGCATCCTCACAGGGGAGCTGCCACTTCCCAGGACCTGGGAGCAAAGGGCAGTGCCTGTGAGAAGAGCTGAGACCCTGGTGCTGGGACTCAAGTAAGCCTCAAGCATTTTTCCCATGGAGAGGAGACCCATGCTCTGGAGGGAATGCAGCCCCAGCTTCAGCCCTGCTCATCGCCATGGTGCAGGAGGTCTCCAGCCCTGGCCCACAGTTAGCCGAGGTCTGTACGTTCAGGGTACAATCCCGGGAGGACTGCAGGGTCCCAGACATGAAGAGAGCCACCTACCATGTGCCTGCTTCCTTCTTGGGTGTACAATCTCACCAGGCAGTCACAATGAATACCCACAGCTCCTGGTGGCTGATGAGCAGCGAGTGGGGCGTATTACTGGGGGCCACACAGGCAGCCGGGTGCCTGCACAGCAACAGTGGACATGTGGGTGGGCTTTTCATTATAAAACTGCATTCTGCATTGGTGAAGTCAGGGAAATAGAAAAAAGCCCGCCGCCCTGACCCTGCTGCCAGAACACAGCAGCCTTGGGCATTGGGGTCCATTCCTGCTCTTCTCTTGGGACCAGACCCAGCAGCTCCCCCCAACACAGGCAGCAGCCCTGGTACCTGGTGGCCACTGTGGAGCTACCCATGATCCTGGACAGGTGGCCACCAGCTCAGGGAGACTGAGTCTGTGCACTGGGGCCAGTGCACACAGGTGACAGCACAGAGACAAGAAGAGGTAAGTGCCCCTTCCCAGGCCAGGCTGCACCCTGATGTCTCTACTTGGGCCTCCGCAGGACCACTGTGAGGTGTTGCCAGCCCGGTCCTGCTGGGGCCCAGCACTATGCCCTCCCTCCTGAGGGCCCCTGGGTGAGCTTGGGAAGCTCTGCCCACCCCCAGTGTCCTGAGCACCACCCTGTCCCTCATAACTGCACAGTCAGCACAGGCCTGTGTCCACACCCTGGACAGAAGGCCCTGTATGGACAAACGGCAGCTATGACTAGCACTGGCTGCAGGCTCCGAGGCAGCCTCCATGGACCCGGTCCTGGATGGAGGGTCATATACCACTCCTGCTGGGTCAGGGAGCTCCTGGCAACAACTTGGATGCTCTGGGGCAGGGGGCATGTACCCACAGTGCCATGGTGAACTAGGCCTCCATGTTGTCCATGCAGTTAATCTAGATCAGTACAGTCTTTGGAAGAAGGAGCCATGGTTAAGGTGCCATCTGGCCACAGCTCACCCCAGTCCCCATGGCCATGCCTGAACAGTCCATCTTATGACTCCTGGGTCACAACAGAGCCCACATGGAACATTTTAGACACAACTTGTGAGTGGAAGCCAGGGGCAGCCACACGCTCACCTTCAGTGTGTGGAGCTGGGCTGCATGGTTTGAGAAGTGCTGGGGTGCTTGCTGGCACAGCTAGCAGAACTGTGAGATCTAGGGGTGCAGGGTCATGGGGTCACTTGGCCACAGCCGGGAGCAAGGAGCTGACCCTGGCCAGGGGTGTCCCCTTGTTCCATCTGCCCACACTGGGGTCTGAAGCCTCAGGGTACAGGCCACAACAGGAAGGGTGGTGAGTGGGGCCTCAGCCTTGGGGAGTTAGGACTCCCATGCTGCACACAGGCCTGGGTGTGCCCATTCTGGGGAGGGGTCCATGGATTCCTGCACAGGACACTGCCGAGCAACAGGCAAATGGCATGAGAAGGGTTTGGTGCTCTGCCAAGCAGGCTGACACCCCCAAAACCCTCCTATGCCCCTGACATGAGTGCCCCATCCTTCCCAATTTTCTTCCACTGCCCCCCCACCTCCTGCAGCACAATGGTCTTGTGCCCGGTGAAAAGCCGGCACATGATGATGCTCCAGCAGGATGACTTGGAATGATGAGAGGATGGGGTTGCAGTTAAGCACTGGGGAGAGGTGGGATGCTCAGATCCCATCCCTGTGGAATGGCAGCTCTATCCCAGGTGAGAACAGCTCCTGCTGGGCTCTGACCCAAAGCTTCCCCAAGTAAGGGATCCCAGAGGCAGGAGAGTCAAGGGGTGCACACCTGTCTCTGACACCCACATCTCACCCTGACCAGAAGCTCAGGTGTCCTGCACACTCAGGCCCTAGAAAGACAAGTGTGGCCCAAGACTTGTGTATTCCTTCAATCAAGCTACCTCAGCCCTGCTGGTTCCTGCCTGCGAGGGTTCAGGGGCCACAGGAGACCAGTGGAGGCCTGCAGAGGCCCTGTGCAAGGGCCACATTTGGGCTTATTGGTGTCTGGAAAGAACCATGGCCATTGGGGGACCTCCAGGAGGCTGAGGCCTGGCCCCTGATCTGTCAGCCTCATGGTAAGAGCAAGCCCTGGAGAAAGCCCCATCCTGCCCTGCATGTGGGGGTCAGGATCCAGAGACCCAGGGGTGGAAGGGTCAGGGGGCAGCAACCATTCAGATCTCTTTACCCCAGCCTGGGCCCCATGCCAGGCCCCACCTCACTCTTGAGCTCTCCAGCTCATGAGGGCCTTATCCATGTAATTCTGCATCTTCTCCAGGTAACTGGCCTGCATGGAATGCATCACCAACACATGGAGGACAAGGTCAAATGCAGTCAGGGGCCCCGGGCCCTCCCAGCCCCTATCCACACCAATACCCTTGCTAGTGCTCACCAGGTACATGAGCACACACATGCTCCTAGGGCAGCCAGTGAAAGAGGTTGACAGGGTTGCTGGGCAGGAGCTCATCATTGTGCAGCTGGAGATGGTCAGGATGCACTGTTACAGCTGCTTCAGGAATGGATTCACACTCTTTATCTGATAGGCTTATACCTGCCTGGGATGTCCACCACCTGGGCTGCCTGCCTGTCCTGCCCAGCATCCCTGCCCAGAAGCAGCCCTCACTATTGGCACCAGGCCACTCTGCCCCCACCACCCATATCATGCATGCCCCCTGCATTGTGAAACCCTCTGCCAGGGGCTTCCTCGGTGCCATGACAATTACTGTGGTGACCATGAGCCACAGTCCAGGAGCACCACCCTGCCACATGGGTGTACAGTGGATTAAATCAGGGAATGGGTCAGTTTGCCCTGCAGAAATTTCTCTAGTCACTCCTAGGGTCACTCACACATCCAGCCTGGGGGAAGGGCTGTCCCTGTCTGGTGGCATCCTGGGGAAATCGTCACACGTGCCTGCTGTCCAGGTAGTGGGTCACCTGGAGTTCCAGGAAGAAGACACAGGACAACTCCTCCTGGATGCAGTTCCCTGGCCAGTTCTCGACAATCTGCCCACAGAGCATCAGCAGCAGGTGGACATCCTGAACCTTCCCTTGGAAGTCAGAGAGGTGGCTTAAGGACACAGTGGGGAAGCTGCTGGTCGAGTAGGGTCCCAGGAGCAGCCTGGGGGTGGGGAAGGGTAAGCAGGACCCCGACATTCCCTCCAAGCAGCTGTTCCATAAGGTCCTCTTTCATCTAAATCTGGTCGGCAGTGTTCAGACTCTTTTTGGGCCCTGAATCCCCAAAGGTGCCAGAGCCAAGACCCTAGGGTGAGGGAGTGAGGAAGGCCAGCCCTGTGCACCCCCACCACTGAGACCTCGGCATGTTGGGGCAGGGGCAGGCATGCAGTCCCTGATGTCCAGCTCTGATCCCACCCCACCACAGCTGCCTCCAAGTTGTCCCATCTGTGTGGAGCAAGAGGTCCCTTGGGGTCTCCTGAGTGAAACAGGAATGAGCCCAGGCTGGGGACTGAGATCAGGAGGTCACTGCTACCTCCTACTCCTTGCGCTTTCTAAAGGAGCGCATGCTATTTCCACATCAAGAAAATCAATAAAACGGAAGCCTCCTAAGGCTCTGACGTGCCAATGAAATGATGAGCCCACATGATGCCATGTTGAGTGATTGCTGCAGGACCCAAAGGTTGCATGTTCTGTGACCCCCTTACATGAGATGCCCAGCATGCCCATATTCAAGCAGGAAGTGGACTAGGGGTGACCAGGGGCAGGTGGAGGGACACAGGGGGCTTTGCTTAATGGATGCAGGTTTCTGTTTGGGGCATGGATAGATTTTGGTAATGGGTGGTGATGGCAGCACAACAGTGTGATAAATGCCACCAAAAAGTATGCTTAAAAATGACTAAAAGGGGAAACGTTATGCATACGTTACCACAATTGAAAAAAAAACCTATGAAGCGACATTTAGATGACAGTGAGGGTACAAGGGGGTGCTGGGTTTGTCAGAGGCTGGGGCACATGGCTTCCATGGGATCCACTGGCGCCACAGGCTCTACAGGCCTGCACAAGCCAAACAAAGTCCACAGCCTCCACGGGCCTACAAAGGCTTCACAGGCCTCCACAGTTTCCACATGCTGCATGACCTGCACAGGCTCCATGGCCTAGACACGCTCCACAGGCTCCATGGGAACAAAGGGCTCCACATGCCTCCAGGGAATACATGGGCCTTCCCGGGTTCCATGGGCTCCACAGGATTGCACAGGCTCCAACGGCTCCATAGGCTCCACAGGCTCCACAGGCCTCGACAAGCTCCATGGACACCACAGTCTACATGGGCCTGCACAGGCTCCACAGGCCTCCAAAGGTCCCAACGCCTCCAAGCCTCCAAGGCTCCACAGGCCTCCACGGGCTCCACGAGCTCCACGGGTTCCACATGTCTCCATGTTCTCCACATGCTCCATTAGCTCCACAAGCTCCACAGGCTCCATCAGCCTACACAGGATCCAGAAGCTCCTAGGACTCCACAGGACTGTACAGGTTCCATGGGGCTCCACAGGATCCCCAGGCTCCACAGGCTTGATGGGCAACACAGTCTCCACGGGCCTACACAGGCTCCACAGACTTCCACAGGCTCCATGGGCTCCAAGGCTCCATGGGTCTACAAGGACTCCACAAGCTCCATGGGCTCCATAGGCCTCCATTGGCTCCGCAAGCTCCACAGGGTTCACAATCTCCCAAGGCTTGCACAGGCTCCCAGGGCACCATGGGGTCCACAGGCCTACACAGGCTCCATGGGCTTCAGAGTCTCCAAAGGCTCCACGGGCTTGCACAGGCTCCATCAACCTCCACAGGCTTCATGGACTTCAAGAATCCACCAGTCTGCACAGGCACCACAGGCCTCCAGGCTCCATGGTGTCCACAGGGTTCACAGGCCTCCACAGGCTCAACAGGCTACTTAGGCTACACACACTACACATGCTACACGGGCCCGCACAGGCTCCACAGGACTTTACGGGCTCCACAGTCTTCATGGGCTCCACAATCTCCCAAGTCCTTCACAGTCTCCAAGGGCACCACAGGCTCCACAGGCCTCCATGGGCCCCATGTTGTCCAAAGTGTCCACAGGTCTCCACCGGCTCAACAGGCTACACAGTCTACACACACTACACATGATACATGGGACTGCACAGGCTCCACAGGCCTTTATGGGCTCCCCGGAATTCATGGGCTCCACAGGCTCCATTGGGCCTGCAGAGGCTCCACAGTCTTCCATGGGCCCAAAGGGCTCTACATGCCTCCAGGGACTCTAAGGGCTCCACAGGCCTCCAAGGGCTCCACGGGCTCCATGGGCTTCCATGACATCCACCTGCTCCACGGGCTTCACAGACCTGCACAAGCTGAACAATCTCCATAGGTTCCATGGGACAGCACAGTCTCCACCGGCCTCCACAGGTTCCACAGTTTCCACAGCCTCCACAGTCTCCACAATCACTCGAGGCCTTCACAGTCTCCAACGGCACCACAGGCTCCACAGGCCTCCATTGTCTCTACAGGCTCCATGGAACTGCACAGTCCCCGTGAGCATTCATGGGCTCCACAGGCACCATGGGCTCCACAAACTCCATGGGACCCAAAAGACTCCACAGGCTCCACAGGCTCCACCGGTTTACACACAAACCACAATCTCCATGGGCTCCACAGGCCTGTTCAGCCTCTATGGGTCTCCCTGGGCTCCACAGGCTCCACAGGCTCCATGGACACTACTAGCTCCATGGACCTGCACAGGCTCCACAGGCTCCTTAGGAATGTACAGGCTCTACAAGCATTCATGGGCTCTCCAGGCACCATGGGCTTCTTGATTTCCACAGACAAAATGGGCCCGAATGGGCGCCATCCGCTCCACGGACCCACGGGCTCTGCAGAATCCATGGGCTCCATGGCCTCCCCAGGCTCCACAGGCTCCACAGACTCCACTGCCCTCAAGAGCCTTCAAAGCCTCCACAGACTTCCCGGTCTCCATGGGCACCATGGGCTCCATGGGCTCCACAGCCTCCATGGGCTCCATGGCCTCCACTGGCTTCCAGTCTCCACAGGCTCCATAGGCTTTACAGGCTACACAGACTTCCAAGGGCTCCACAGGTTCCATGGGCTCCATAGGCCTCAAAGGCTCCACAGGCTCTACAGGCCTGTATGGTCCCCACAGGTCTCCCTGGGCTTCACAGTCTCCACAGGCTCCATGGGCAACACCAGCCTGACGACCCTTCACAGTCTCCACAGGTCTCCACAGGCCCCATGCGCTCCATGGGATTGCATACTCTCCATGAGCATCCATTGGCTCCATAGTCACCATAGTCTCCATGGACTCCATGGGATCCATGGGCCTACAGGAGCTCCATGGTCTCCAAAGGCTCCATGAGCTCCACAGGACTCTACAGGCTCGATAGGCATCCCGGACTCCACAGGCTCCACAGGAACCAAGGGCAGAACAGTCTTCATGGGCCTGCACAGGTTCCCCAGGTCTCAACATGCTCCACTCTCCACAGGCTCCACAGGCTCCATGGGCCTGCACAGTCTCCACGGAATGCACAGGCTCCACAGCCTCTGCAGGCTCCACACGCTCCACAGGCTCCACAGGCCTGCATAGGCTCCATGGGACTGCACAGATTCCTCGTGCATCCACGGGCTTCACAGTCCCCATAGGCCCCATAGGCTCCACAGCCTCCATGAGCCCCCAAAGCCCACACAGTCTCCATGTGCTCCACAGGCTCCACAGGTATGCACAGGATCCACAAGCTCAACGGACTCCACAGGCTCCATAGGCTCCATAGGCTTTTACAGGCACACAGGCCTCCCCGATATCCACAGGCTCCACAGAATCCATGGACGCCACATGCTCCATGGGCTTGAACAGGCTCCACAGGCCTGCACAGGCTCCATGGACAGCACAAGTCCACAGTCTCCACAGTTTTCACGTGCTCCACAGGCTCCACAAGCATCACAGCCCTGCACAGGATCCACAGTTTCCATGGACTCCACAGGCACCATGGGCTCTATAGGCCTGTACAGGCTGTACAGGCCTCCCCAGTCTCCACATGCACCACTGGCTCCACGGGCTCCACAAGCTCCAACGACCTATGCAGGATCCACAGGATCCAGGGTTTCCACAGGCCTGTACAGGCTCCACAGACCTCCCTGGGCTCCACAGTCTGCACACGCTCCATGGGCATGTTAGGCCCAATGGGCCTGCAGAAGATCCATGGGACTGCACAGGCTCCATGGGCCTGCACAGCCGCCAGAGACTCCGTGGAATTTGACAGTCTCCATGATCATCCACGGGCTCCACAGACACCATAGTCGCCATAGACTCCACATGCTCCATGGGCCCCAATGGGAGCAACAGGCTCCATGGGCTCCATAAGCTCCTCAGGCCTAAATGGGCTCCACGGACTCTATGGTTTCCATGGACTCCAAGGGCCTGCATGGGTGCAATAAGCTCCACAGGCTTCACAGTCTCCTAGGCCTCCATGGGCTCCACAGGCTTCACAGGCTTTACACACTCCATAGACCTCAATGGTCTGCACAGGCTCCATGGACTCCATGGGCTCCATAGGCTCCACAGGCCTCCACAAGCACCATAGGCTCCATGGGATCCACAGGCTGCACTGGCGCCATGGGTTCCACAGGCTCCACAGGCTTCACAGACCATTACAGACTTTACAGTAGTTCAAGGACTCCACAGACTTCATAGACTCCAAGGAGACTACAGGTACCACGGGTCTGCACAGGCTCCAAGGACCTCCACATTCTCCACAGTCTCCACAGTCTCCAAAGGCCTGCACAGGCTCCCTAGCCATCCATGGGTTCCACAGCCTTAACAGTCTCCATGGGCTCCACAGTCTCAATTGACCTGCATAGGCTCACAGGCCTCCACAGGCTCCACCAGCTCCAAATCTCCATAGGCTCCACAGGCTCCACAGGCCTAGACAGGCCCCATGGGCTCCTTTGGGTCCACAGGCCTGTAAAGGGCTCCATGGGCTCCATGGTGTCCACAGGCCTGCAATGGCTAAAAAGGCCTTCACAGACTCCACAGCCTACACGGGATCCACAGGCTCCATGGGATCCACGGGCTCCATGGGCCCCAAAGGTCCCACAAGCTCCACAGGCCTGCACAGCCTCCACGGACTCCACAGACTCCATGGGCTCTACCGGCTCCTCAGAATCCACAGGCCCAGTCTCCACAGGCTCCACAAGCACCACGTGCTCCACAGGCTCCAAAAGCCTCCTTGGGCCTCATGGGCTCCATGGCCTGCATCGACTCCGCAGGCTTCAATAGGCTACAGGGGCTCCCCAGGCTGTACAGACTCCATGGGATATACAGACTCCACAGACTCCATGGGATGTACAGGCTCCACAGACTCCATGGGTACCTGAAGCTCCACAGGCTCCACAGGCTCCACAGGCACTATGGTCTCCAAAAGCTCCACAGGATCTACCAGATCCATAGGCTCCAAAGGCTCCATAGAACTGAACAGGCTCCCTGGGCTTCATGGGGTCCACAGTCATGCACAGGCTATATAGGCCTCCACGGTCTCCACAGCCTCTGTGGGCTCCACCAACACCACGGGTTCCACAGGCCTCCACAGGCTCCACGGGCTTCACCTGCTCCATGAGCCTGTACAGGCTCCATTGGCTACGCAAACTTCGTAGGCTCAATTGGCTCCAGGGACTCCATGGGCTCCACAGCCTCCATGGCCTCCATGACCTTGCCCCAGCTCCACAGGCCTCTACCAGTTCCAAGGGTTCACGAGGTCCACAACCTCCACAAGCTCCACAGGTCTGAACACGTTGCATAGTCTCCATGGGCTCTATAGGCTCCATGGGCACAACAGGGTCCATGGAGCTGTAGAGACTCCACAGTCCTCCACAGTCTCCACAGGGTCCACAGGCTCCACAGACCTCCACAGTCTCCAAAGTCTCCATGAGCTCCATAGCCCTCAATGGCCTTCAAAGTTTCCACAGCCTCTGCAGCCTCCCCAGGCCTCCATGGACTCCATGGGCTCTACGGGCTCCACAGTCCTCCTTGGGCTCCACAGTTTCTCAGGCTCCATGGACTCCATGGGCCTCCATGAGCTCCACTGGCTCACAGGCTCCACAACCTCACAATGCCTGCACAGGCTCCAAGGACTCCACAGGGTCCACAGGTCTGCAAAGTCTCCAAGGGCTCCACAGGCACCGCAGTTTCCACAGGCCTGCATAGCTCCATGGGCCCAACCAACTACACAGGTTCCACAGGCTCCAAGGGCACCATAATCTCCACAGGACTGCACAGGATTCCTGGGCCCCACAGTTTCCACAGGGCTGCAGAGGCTAGACTAGCCTCCACTGGCTCCATAGTCTACTTGGGCTCCACCAGGTGCATGGGATGCACAGGATCCACAGGCTTCATGGGCTCCACAAGCTCCAAAGGCTCCATGGGTCTTCATCGGCTCCACAGTCCTCCATTGGCTTCATGGCCTGCATGTGTTCTACAGACTTCATGGGCCTCCAGAGGCTCCATGAGTATCCACGGTTTCCACAGGCACCATAGGCTCCATGGGTGCAACATATACCAAGGGCCTCATGGGCTCCACAGGTTCTACCCACTTCATAAGCCTGCACAGGTTGCACAGTCTCCATAGGCTCTACATGCCTGCACAGGCTACACGGCCTCCAGAGTCTTCATAAGCTCCACAGGCTCCACAGGCCTTTACAGGATGCACAAGCTGCCAAGGGCTCCACAGCCTCCACAGACTCGAAGGACACCCCAGGCACCAAGGGTCTGCACAGGCTTTAAGAACCTACCCAGGCTCCACGGGCTCCACAAACTCCACTAGCTCCCCAGGCCTAACAGGCTCCATGGGCTCCACAGTCTGCATAGGCTCAACAGGACTCAATGGCCTCCATGGGCTCCACAGGCCTCCACATGCTCCAGAGGCTACACAGGCTCCTCAGAACTGGACAGCCTCCACAGGCTTCACAGACTCTAAAGACTCCATAAGCCTCCATGAGCTCCATGGACTCCATGGGCCTGCAAAGGCTGAACAGACTCCACAGGCTCCATGGCCCTGCACAGGTTCCACAGGCCTCCAAAGTCTTCACAGGCTGCCTGGGCTCCACAGGCTCTATGGGCCTGCACAGGCTCCATGGGCCTCAAAGGCTCCACAGACTCCAAAGGCTCCATGGGCTCCACCAACTACACAGGCTCAATGGGATCCACTGCTACAGGCTCCAAAAGCCTGCACAGTCTCCACAGGCCTACACAGGCTCCACAGGCCTACACAGGCTCCACAAGCTCCATGGGACTGCACAGGCTCCATGAGCATCCACGGGCTCCACAGGCACCTTAGGCTCAATGGGCTCAACAGACTCCATGGGCCCCAATGGGCACCACAGTTTACACGGGCTGCATGGGCTCCTTGGCCTACTTTGATTCATGGATTCCACAGACTTCACAGACACCAAGGGCCTCCATGGGCTCCACAGGCTGCAGAAGCTTCAGAGGTTCCTTGGGCCCCAAAGGCGTTCATGGCCTCCAGATGCTCCACAGGCTCCACTGGCTCCTCAGGCTCCACAGGCTCCACAGCACTCAAAGGACTTCATAGGCTCCATGGACTCCATGGGCTCCAAGGGCTGCACAGGTATCCATGGGAACCATGGGCTCCCCGGGCTTCACAGGCAGCACAGGCTCCACAGGCTCCACAGGTCTTTACAGGCTCCACAGGTGTCCACAGGCCCAACAGGCTCCATGGGCTCCAAGGAGTCACTGGGCTCCACGGCCTGCTCAGGCTCTACTGGCTCCACAGTCTTCGTGGGCTCCACGGACTCCATGGCCTCCACAGGCCTGCACTGGCTCCTCAGGCCTCCATAGGCTCCAGAGCTCCACAGTCTCCACCATCTCCACTGGTCTGCACAGGCTCCATAGGCCTTCACTGCCTCGAGAAGTTCGACATGCTCCACAGTCTCCATGGGCTCCACAGCCTCCACAGGACTACACAGACTCCACAGGCTCCACGAGCTCCAAAGTCCTCACAGGTACCGCTGGGTCCACAGGCTCCATGGCCCTGCAGGCTCCACAGGCCTCCACAGGTTCCAGAAGCTCCACAGGCTCCATAGGCCTGCACAGCCTCGACAGGACCCATGGGCTACACAGATTCCACAGGATCCATGGGCTTCATGGACTCCACTGGCTTGCACAGACGCCACGGGCTCCACGGGTTCCACAAGCTCTACAGGCTCTACAGGACTGCACTGTCTCCACGGGCTCCACAGCCTCCACAGGTCTCCATGGCTCCATGAGTACCATGGCCTCCATGGGCCTGCACAGGCTCCACAAGCCTCCTTGGGCTCCATGGGTTCCATTGGCTCCAAAGGATTCCATGCTCTTCCACAGGCTCCACTGGCTCCACAGGATCTATGTGCCTGCAGAGTCTCCACAGGCTCCACAGGCCTATACAGGCTCCACAGGCCTCCATGGAATCAACAGTCTCCACAGGCCCCATGGTCTCCACTGTCTCCACAGGTTCCATGGACATCATAGGCTCCACAGGCCTGTACTAGCTCCCCAGGCTCTACAGTCTCCACAGTCACCATGGGCTTCACATGCTCCACAGGCCTCCACAGGCTCCATGGGATCCATGGTTCTCCATGGGCTCTATAGACTCCACCAGCTCCATGGGCCTGCACAAGCCCGATGACCTCCACAGTCCTGCACAGGCTCTATGGGTTCCAGGGGCCCACAGGGCTATGCACCTCCACAATCCTCTATGGTTCTGCAGGCTCCATGGGCTCCACAGTCTCCATGGACTCCACAGGCATCCATGGCCTCAATGGCCTCTATGGACTCCCCAGTCTCCATGAGCTCCATAAGCTCCACAGGCTCCATGGGGCTCATCTGGTTCCATGGGTTCCACAGGTTCCAAAGGCCTGCACAGGATCTATAAGCACTCCCTTATGCTCTGACATTCCCAGAATGAGGTGCTGGAGCTGCCGCACCCGAGAGGCATTTCCCTGGATGAATTCCCAGTCTTCTTTCTTGACTGATCCTTGTGCTTCTAAGTCCCTGGGGACTGCTGGGGGCTGCCATCCTTTTAGGAAGAGGACAACTGTGGTCTTACTCCAGACACACTCCTGGTGCTATGTCCTGGGCTGGCGATAGAGCTGTGGTTCCAGCGCTGTCTCTTCTAGTGGATGCTGCCTGCTGACCCCTCTCCTGCAAGTCTGAGCCCTGTCCACCAGGAAGTGTTTCTGGAGTGAGGGCAGCTGTGGGCCAAAGGATGAGCCCTCAGTACTGCCTCTGTGTCAGGCACCCACTGCAGTGACCACCCACTCCTAAGCTTCAGTGTGAAATGGCCCTGCTCTGACCCCCATTCATGTCGCCTTCTGGGGCTCAGAGGCCACACCTGGAAGGCAGAGATGAAAGCTGTCTTTTCTCCGGCATCTGGTCCTGTGGTGGTGAGACTCTGTCCAGACCCTTCCAATGCTTGTCCCAGCTGGCTGCCCACTGTTCTGTGCCCTGCAGCCGAGATTCATGTGGGTTTAGCAGGCACCAAGGCAACACCTTAATCCGGCTACTATTCCTTGTTGGCTGCCACTTCTGGGTGCAGTGGGGCAAGCATTGGGTACCCCACCCAAATTTGAGCCCCTTTGAACCTGCCCTCCCTACAGGGAGTGTTGCGACTCCATCCAGCAGCTCTGCTGTTGCAAACAGCAGGATTTACACGTTCTGTCTCTGAGGGTCCATGAGGTGGCAGCTAAAGACGGCGTGGCCAGGAGCACCCTCAGCCCACCATGATGGGTGGCTGGCAGAGGTTTTCCTATGCTGCTCAGAATTCTCAAGGGCCTGTGTGAGCAGCAACCTGGACAGCAGTGTCCTGCTGATGGTGTTTTAAGGAGGTGCTCAGCAGGATGTCTCTACTGGGTTCCTCAAGTTTTCTGGTATTAGCAGACTGTAACTTAATTGGGTGCTCTTGATCAGGAAAAAAATTATAAATAAAAGTCAATGTTTTGTTTTATCTAATTATTATTTTTTATTTTTTTATTTTTTATTTACCGGGGGCCAGGGAATCAACCCAGGCCCTTGTGTGTGGGAAGCCAGCACTCAACCACTGAGCCACATCCGCTTCCCCACATCAGCTTCCCCGAGTTGGCTTTTTGTTTGTTTGTTTTATTTGTTGTTTGTTTTTGTTGTTTCAGGAGGCACTGGAAGCCAATCCTGGGGCCTCACATGTGAGAGGTGGGAGTGCAATTGCTTGAGCCACATCTGCTCCCAAACCAATGTTTATATGATGTAATCATAGGACATTGCTCCTTATTTGTGGATTTCTGTTCCTGTATTTTCAAAGTAAAAACTGCAGGAACCATAGCTTGTTGTCTATGGTCATGCATCTGCACCTCTCGTCTGGATTTGTCCATGTTGCAGGGGTCTCTTCACCCCGACCCATCCACCCCAGCATCACGCAGGTCTACCTTCTTTTCTGCCCATGGCGCCTCACGTGTCAGGTGAGGGCATCATGTGCACCTTGGCCTGCCACTCTGTGACCTCAGAGGTCCCTGACCAGAGCCCACTGTGCAGCCAAGGGTCCTGAATCACTTTGTACCCCATGTCCAGCGCTAGGGACAAACCAGTGGCCTCACCTGGGCATCTTGTGCTAGGATCTGGGGAGGATGTTCACATGGTACCTCTTGAAAAAGTGCCATCAGGGGTCAGGTGTGCCACCCAGAAACTCCATGGGGCTCAGGACTACCCCCATGAGGGGATCAGATGATGTTTTCCACAAGCAGTGTCCATGTCCACCTCCCCCACTGCCATCACCCAGCACCAAGTCCAGAACCCAAGATGTGCTGAGAAGGATCCAGAGGGAATTCTTCCAGCCTCACATCCCTCCTCACAGACATGTTACTGGTCAAGTCTAGAGATGCAGCATGCCCGAGACCTGGTCCGCATCCCCCAAGATGAAGCTGAGAGCCCACACTCAATCCTAGGGTGGGGGCTGGATGCCCCAGGAGCTGCCCAGTCAGATGTGCACAAATGGTGAGCTTCACCCAGGGCATGGGACCTGGGGCAGGGAGATGCCTGTAGATGAAGTGAGTGACAAGAGGGGCGCCTGTAGGGGGCAAGAAGAAGAGGTTTCTTGTACATATGCATGTGGCTGAGGATGGGAGCTGGGAGAGGGCCGCATGCAACCACCTGGTCAAAGAGCCAGGATCTGGTCCAACCTATCAGCAGTTCCCGGAGAAGATTCCACAAAATACTGGGCATTAGTGCATGAAGGAAGGGTGCTGTGGCTGTAGAATTGTGGGAAACTCTCAGGAAAGCTGAGCAAGACTTTGTTTCCCAGTAGAACTTGTCATCACTAATGGGCTCCATGCAGGACATGCCCAGGAAGGGATGACAGGAACACACAGGCCGAGAAGGGGAAAGGCCCAAAGTGGGGGTCATCTGTCATCCTTGAAGCCCCTCTCATCTTACCACTGCATCTATTCCTGGCCATCTCTACGGCCCCTCACCTCTGAAAACCCATTCCCTCTATCCAACCAGGCAGACTTCCAGCCTCCCTGACATCCCGGAAATGGCCGCCTTCACTTGATGGCCAAATCAAATCAAGAACACAGCCCTCTGTCTTCCCAAACTCCTCACCTCACTGTGAAGGTTCCAGAATGTTCCATGCATGCTCCCACCTGTCCTCTGCTCAGGCCACTCTCCCAGTGCTGCTCCATGTCGGCACCACCTCTCCTGCTGATGCTTCCCTCAGTCATGCCTGGTGGCCTTACCCTGAAATGGCTTGGCTGACAGTGGCTGAAGACTGTGGCCCCTAGCCTAGGCCTCACCTGTGGTAGGAGGGAAGGAACCCGATGTGGCCCCTGCCTGCACCATCAGCTCCCTCATGAACCTCGGTCTCCATTAGGTGGGTGGATAGAGAACAGCTCTAACTTTGGGGCACAGGGGCCTAAGTGACATGACTGTTAGTGGCAGCTCAGACTTCCCATCCCTGAGGTTGCTGGCTGCAGTGGATCATGAGGATTGGGAAATGGTCCCGTCATGCATCGGCTTCCCACTTCGGCCATATGGAGCACTTTGGGTTGAGGTTCTACTCCAAAGAAATTGATTTTGGTTTAATTGGTGTTATGGGGTGAACGGTACAGATTTTGGTTGAGTTGGTGTTATGGGGTAAACCTGCAGGACATTATGTTGATGAAGAAAGCCAGACACAAAAAGACAAATACTGTATGACTGTGTTATGATGAACCAAATACATTGTGCAACATATTGTATGATTAAAAAAAAGTTTATACAATTACAGTACATTTGAGAAATGGATGTTTTTATTCAACTGTTTTCTTTTTTTTTTGATATTTTAAAATATTTTCTGTGTTGTTTTTAGAAATGATACTTAGATTGCATAAATATTACACTAAAGATATAGGGATTTCCGTACACCCCACTCCCGAAACCTCCCACATCCTCTCACATAAACATCCTTCATTCGTGTGGCACTTTCATTGCAATTGATAAGCACATCCTGGGGCTTTGCCATTTAGCATGGACTATAGTTCACATTGTAGTCTACACTCTCTCCCACAGAGTTCTACATGATAAGTGATGATATAAAATGGCCTATATCTGTAATTGCAACATCATTCAGAATAATTCCTAAATCCACAAAAGCCACTGTATTACAACTGTTTTTCTATCCCCCTGTCCGCAGAGCCTCCAGTGGCCACTGGCTCCACATCAATGTTGTAATTTCTTCCATTGCTTGAATCACAATATGTCTACAGTATAATACCAGTAAGTCCACTCTAGTCTATAGCCCTGTCCCCAATCCTGAGGATTCTGGGATGCTGACATCCACTCCATCTCCAATTGAGAAGGGGCTTATATCCCATGGGGAAAATGGATGGGACTATCCTGACTGCAGCTGTAGACAGTCAATGTTCCCTGGGATGGCCATTGTCCATTGTCATCTTCCCACCAGTTGTCCTGGGTGAGTCCAATGAGCTGTTGGGTATGTGTTGCAACTCTGCCGAGGTTCTGGGCCCAACTGGCACATGGACAGCACAAAGACTTGAATCCCTGCACGTACACCTACAAACACCAGCACCAAGTATACGTTTGAATAGAAGGGAAAGATGAGCCACGTGCAGGGAAGACATAATTGACTCCAACTCTGTCACTCTCAGGAGCACAAACTCCGAGGTAGGGCCCACTGGCAAGGCACCAAACTCCAGAGTTTTCCACCATGACCAAAGGGCCTGGGTGTCTCCAGAGCCCTCAGGAGCCACACTATTTGAAGTAGTATCCACTTTGGAAGTCTAAGAGATCTTGCTGAGATGTGTGTAAGTGTTACCTCTGGGATGACCGCCCGACTCACTTTGAAGTCTCTTAGCTATATAAACTCATTTGTCTTTAATTTTTCCCCTTTTTATTTGAGGGCTTTTTCCAGTTGCATTGCTACTTGGTGTTTGGTAGCAATACCTTGGTGCCAGGGAGACTCATCTCATGTCCCACACTGGGAGGAAGGTAATGCATTCATATGCTGAGTTTGGATAAGAGAGAGGCCATATTCCACATTTGAGCAACATGAGGTCTCAGGAGGCAACCATTAGGCACGCCATACCATTAGGCTATGTTTCAATATCAAGAGCAAAGGCTCATAAGCCTAGTCATCAATATCAAGGGCCAATCAGTGGATCATCCTCCTTCACCAGTCACTGCCTCTGCACTTGGGGGACTGTTGCTGCTCCCTTAGAGAATGTGGCAGAGCTCTCCAGGATGGGAATTCAGTATGCTCTCAGTTATTGTGTGAATCTCCACCCACTGTGACAATGCCCCGTGAAAATTTGAATATTTTTACATATCTTATATGTATGCTCAGGTGAATTCCCTCCCATGCAACCCCCATCAATGACACCCCACACCAGTGATCATCCCCCACCCCAGTTGCAATCTTTCTGTGATACAAAGCTTCCTCAAAAATGAAACAATTACAATAGCCAAATACCATTAATAGGCAAATGAAAGAATAATGATAAGTTCAAATATAAGAAATAAAATACATAATTTTTTTAAAAACACTAAATATAAAATAAAATTAAAATATTGGGGTATTTAAAAAAATGAAAAAAAAATTTTTTTTGACATTTTTTGTTTCATCACATTATCTGGTGTCCTGTCTGTACCGTGACATCTTCCCTCATTCATTCCCCAGTGTCTCACTATATTTCATTTTGTTTTCAAAAAAGTTTTAGATCACAGCAAAGTCACACACAGAATACAGGAGACTCTCATATAACCAACATCCTCCCCCTTTTCTCCCCCATATTAATACCTTTTTATATGTTGATGGTACCTTTGTTATAACTGATATACAATCAGTGAAACTTAGCTACTTAACATGGTCAATGGTTTACATTATGGTTTAAATTTTAGATTGTACACTTTTATAAATTTTGATGATATGTACCATGTCCTGTGTCCATCATTTTAAGATCATGTAAAACACACTTCCACTGCCCACTAAATGTCCCCTGTTTGATCTATTCTCTTCCTCCCTCTCCCTGCCTTCGGGGCTTATGGCAACCCCTTGTTTCACGCTTTGGATGACAAGATTCATAGTTACATGCAGCAAGAGAGAGGGCTTGAAACACTGGTTTGTCCTGTTCTATTAGGAACCCCCCATGCTCTCAAGAGACCACCACCTGTCTATTTGTGAACAAATCCATCCTTCTGAGGATGGGAATCCAACTCTTTCCCACTTATTTCCACCCTCTGATAGAACATATAATGACAGAATGTTCACTCACACACTCCCTAGAAGCCTATTCCAGGTGTGCCCTGTCTCGAATGACCTCCCATCCAACACCCTAAACCAGTAACCCTTCCTTGTCATATTGCCATAAGAGCATTCCCAACTTTGTATTTTCAACCACATAACCGCAAATCCCCAGTGTTCACCTGGTCCTCCTCACAACCCTACCCCCAGTACACTAAACATTCTAACCCACCATTCCCAATCTACCCACCTATCAACCCTGAACCACCCAACTCCATTATATCACTACCCTCCTGTAATACACTTTCAATATGTGACTACACACTTGAGCAGACTCAGATAGGTGAAAGTGTGTTTTCTTATATTTTAATTGTTTATATTTCAATCATTAAATGTATAAAATAAAAAGAGAAAAGATATTGTATGATTCCATTTATATAAAATGTAAATATATATCAATTTATAAAGATGAATTTTGATTAGTGGTTATATAGGGCTAGTGAAGGCATGCTAAGGGAAGTGGAGTTTTTCTTTTTGGAGTAATGAAATAATTCTCAAAGTTTTTCTTATGATGAATGCACAACATTGCAATTATACAAAAAGCCATTGATTATACACATTAACAGATCGTATGTTATGTGAATATATCTGAATAAAAATTTTTAATAAATAAATAATTATGCTAGAATAGCCAGAAATAGCAGCTCTGTACAGCAGGGGAAACAGATTGAGGGGTGAAGAAGTTCCTTATTTATTATTATTATTATTGAAATAATGAAATTGTACTACTGATGATTGAATTGATGAATGTAGAGCAAGGTGATATAATAAATACCACTGATCGTGTCCTTTAGATATATTGTACAATTTATTAATATGTATCAATAAATTCATTAATTTATTTATATGTGTCAATAAAATCACACCAAGGTGAACTGCCAGCCTACGAGGAAATGAGCTGGCCTCTGAGTGATAGGATCCCCAGGCCCCGCCTTTCATTGTGTTCCCACACTGTCACCATGCCTTATTCCTGTTGGCAGGCGTCCTGTCATTCACACCACTCATGCCCCTTGGAACCATCCCGCCTTGGATTGATCCCATGCACCAGCCAGATCGCGTGTTGATTGGTGGCTGGGAGCTGTCCATCGTGGAGTGCGCCATGCCCTCATTGGGGGCGGAGTCCCGGAATATTCATCGGTCGCCATTGGCCCGCAGAGCTCGCAGCGCACCCATTCTCTCAAGCCCCGCCCAGTCCACAGGGAGTTTTGGAGCCACGGCCACGCTGGCCTGGTGCGCAAGTTCCTGCTGTGATGCCCCACCAGATCCAGATCCAGGAGTGCTGTGAGTGACTGAATATCTGTCCCGCCGTGCGGGTGGGCAGCGGAGCAAGTGAGGCATGGTTCTCGGGACCCGCATTCTCGGCCCAGCAGTAGAGGTGAGTTTGTGGGCGCTACTTGGCGTCGGGGAAGGTGCAGAATGAGCAGCGTCGCCCGTGGTCTCTATGGGCACTGGGCAGGGTGCGGGCACTGTGGGAACCCCATAAGCGCAGAAAATTGGGGCGAGCGACCCTCCCCCTGCTCGCTCCCTGTAAGGGGTATAAGGGCACACCAGGGACCTGGAAAATTGTGCCCGGTGCCGCCTCCGGTTCTGTGCACCCTCCGGGCAGGTTGAGGAACTGGCCATGCTGAGCTGGGGGCGCTGCTGCCATGAGCGTCTCATGGGCGGGTGGGGGGTGCGGGGTCCCCGGGGTCCTGGCCTGAATGGCTGTGAGGCAGCGTGGGTCCTCACATCAGAATAAGAGTCCCAGGCCCACTCCTTAGGGTGGCCCCCCTCCCCCCATGATCCTTACCCCCTCCACGGTTGTTATTATCCCCCACGGTCCTTACCCCACCAGGGCCCTTACACTCCACAGCCCCTCCACCCTGAGGGTTCCTCCACCCCAAATGTACCTCCCCTGTCCCCTCCATGATCCCCTCAATGCCTCGCCCTCTGCCTTCCACCCTCCTCTTGACCCTTGGTGGTGCAGCAGGGTGTTGACCCTTGCTGAGCACATCCTTCCCAGGCCCTATGCTTCAGATTTGCCTCAGAGCCAGGTGGAAGCCCTGTCACTTTCTTTTCCTCCCACCTGGAAAGGGCCTGCTCTGTGACTGGCCTGCAGCAGCTGGCTCTTAAAGGGGTTATTGAGAGGTTAATTGATCATGCCCAGGAAAGATCTCATGGGGGAAAGCATGACTGACACCTGGTGTGTGCCTGGGGGTAACACAATGAAGGGGACCCCTCCCGGGAGGGGCCTAGGGTCACAGGTTTTGCCCAGCCTTGCAGTTTTCCAGGGACCCCAGCACTTTGCAAGCAAAAGTGTGTATCCAACCCCAGAGATGTTCATCTTAGGCATTTTGCTTTCTTTAAGATCTAAGCCCTGGTGAGTTACTTGAGCCTTTAATTATCTCTCTTCTTCCCATGTTTTACTTCTTTCTGCTTTCTTGGAGTACACAGGGCAGGTAAGGTCTGGGGTCTAGGGGCCCATTCCCACTGTGACTCCTCCTGGCTGTGTAACTTCACTTGTTTTTTTTTTATAAACTTTATTTTGATCACTTAATAATTGAATATATAAACAATAATTTAAAAATAAACAGAAAGCATTGTTGGATAAAAACATACATTTCTACATTAAATGCACTAGATACATAAAATTTTTTTTGACTGGTGCAATATGTTACACAAAAAATTTGGTTCATAGTAACACAATCATATAGTTTTTATCCTCTTGTATCTGGCTTGCTTTGCTCAACATAATGTCCTCTAGATTCATCCATGTTGTCATGTGCTTTATGACTTCATTTCTTCTTACAGCTGCATAATATTCCATTGTGTGTATAAACCACAGATTGCTTATCCATTCATCAGTTGATGGACATCTGTGTTGTTTCCAACTTTTGGCATTCATGAATAATGATGCTCTAATATCAGTGTGCAGATGTCTGCTCATGTCAGAGATCTCAGTTTTTCTGGATATATTACCCAGTAGTGATATTGCAGGGTGTCATGGCAAGTTTATATTCAACTTCTTTAGGAAAAGCCAAACAGTCCTCCACAGTGGCTGTACCATTCTGCATCCCCACCAACAGTGAATAAGTGTTCCTATCTCTCCACATCCTTTCCAAAATTGTGGTTCTCTGTGGCAGGTGAGGGTAATTGATGTGGAGTATCAGTGATGGGGGGATACATGGGAGGAAGCTCACCTAGGCACACATATAAAGCATATAAGTTTATTTAAATGTTTATGGGTCATTGCCATGGTGGGTGGAGATTCATACAATAACCAAATGAATGTCAAATTCCCATCCAGGAGATCTCTGCCATATTCTCTAATAGGTCAGCAAGAATCCCCCAAGAACAGGGGCAATGACTAGTGAAGGAGGATGGTCCTCTGATGGGCCCTTGATACTGATGGCTGAGTGTATGAATCTTTACTCTTCAAATTGAAATTTAGTATTACAGTGTGCCTAAGAGTTGTCTGCTGGGAGCCTCCTTGTTGCTCAAATGTGGTCTCTCTCTAAGCCAAATTAGCATATAAGTACATTACCTTTTCCCCAGCATGGGACATTTTTCCTGGGGCTGAAACTCCCTGACACGGAAGGATTACTATCAAGCACCAACTCACAGTGCAATTGGAAAAAGGCCTTGACCAAAAGGGGGAAAATGTAAAGAAGAATGAGTTTATATGGTTAAGAGAATTCAAAGTGTGTCAGGAGGTTATTCCAGAGGTTAGCTTATGCACATCTCAGCAGGATCCCTTTGGCTGCCAAAGTAGATACTACTCTAGATAGCATGTCTCTTGAGGGCCCTGGAGACATCCATACAATAGAGTCAGGGTAGACAGCGCAAGAGTTTGGTGCTTTTCCAGTGGGCCCTACTTTGGAATTTATGCTCCCCAGAGTGACAGAGTTGTAATCAGTTGTGATTTCCTTACACATGGTTCTTCTGTCCTATTTGAACCTATTATTATTACTAAAGTTAGGACTGAGGAGGCCGTTGCACCCTCCATGCAGGTTAGGAACAGGCCAAGTGGGGATTCTTCCAAGGGTGTCCTGGGAAGAGCTTAACATTAGATAGTTAAAGCTGCAAATCTATTTGTGGATGTACCACGTTTGGTTATCCATGCACCAGTTAATAGACATTCCTATTTTTTTTTCCAGTTTTTGCTGCCATGAACTTGCCCCAGGAAACATTGCACGGACATGATTTCATTTGTCTAGGATAGGTTTCTCAAAGTGGAATTAGCAAGAATTATGGTAAGTTTATATTTTTAAGAAACTGACAGTTGTTTCTCAAAGTGTCAGCACCATTTTGAATTCTCATCAGAAATGTATGAGGACTCCAATTTTTCCATATTTTTAACAGATTTTATTATCTCTCTTGATTTTAGCCATTCTAGTGTGTATATATGTTAACTCATGGCAGATTTTAATTTGTATTTCCCTAGTGATGAACGTTTCTTCTTTGGTAAATGTGTATTCACATATTTTCCCAATTTCAAATGCTATTTGCCTTTTATTTTTTTAATCAATTTTATTGATACATATCAACAAAGCAATCAGTTCATCCCAAGTGCACAATCAGTGGGATTTGGCACAATCACATAGTTATGCATTCATCACCTCAGTCATCATTAGAGCATTTTCATTATTTCAATAATAATAATTAAAAAAAAACAAGTAAAATCCATCACCTCTTGATCTCTCTCTGCTTCAACTGCTGTCCACAGCTCCCATTTCTGGCCATTTTTCCATAAATACTTTTTTCTTTCCTATATAAATTATTATTTACATTTTATATAAATGGAATCATACAATAGATTACACAGTACATTTAATTAATAGTAATGCAATCTTTCTGTATTTGTTCTTTTGTATTTGGCTTGCTTCACTCAGCATACTGTCCTCCAGGTTCGTCCATGTCATATGCTTTACGACTTCATTCTTATAGCTGCATAATATTCCATCGTGTGAATATACCAAAGTTTATCGATTCATCAGTTGATGGACACCTGTGTTGTTTCCAGCTTTTGGTAACCGTGAATAACACCTCTATGAACATAGCTGTGCAGATGTCCATTCGTGTCACTGCTCTCAGATCCTCTGGGTATATACGCAATAGTGGTATTACAGGGTCACGTGGCAAATCTATATTCAACTTCTTTAGGAACTGCCAAACAGTTCTCCACAGTGGTTGTACCGTTCTGCTTTCCTATCAGTAGTGACTAAGTTGTGTTCTCATTTTCATTTGTCTCAATACATTTATTGATTTCACTTGCATTTCTTCTATAACCCACTGATTATTTAGGAGTGTGTTGTTTAGCCTCCACACATTTGTGAATTTACCATTTTCCTCTTTGTTATTGATTTCCAGTTTCATTCCCTTAGGATCTGATAAGGTGCTTTGTAAAATTTCAGTCATTTTATATTTATTGAGAACTGCACTGTCCCCTAACATGTGGTCTATCCTGGAGAAGGATCCCTGGGCATGTGAGAAGAATGTATATCCTGCTGAGTTTGGATGCACCATTCTGTGTATGTCTCTTAGATCAAACTTGGTTATCATTTTGCTTAAGTTCTCTATTTCCTTGTTGATCTTCTGTCTAGTTCTTCTGACTAATGATGTGTGAGTGGTGTGTTGAAGTCTCCAACGATTATTGTACAGATGGCTATTTCTCCCTTCAGTTTTCCCAGAGTTTGTCTCATGAATTTTGAGACACCCTGATTAGGTGCATAGATATTTATGTCTGTATATCTTCCTGGTGGATTGTCCCTTTTATTAATATTTAATGGCTTTTTCTATCTCTTACAATTTTTTGAATTTAAAGTCTCTTTTGTCCGATAATAGTTTAGTTACCCCTGCTCCTTTTTGCTTACTATTTGCATGGAGTATCTTTTTCCTGCCTTTCACATTTAGCCGGTTTGTATCCCTGGGTCTAATGTGGGTCTCTTGTAAGCAGCATATGGAGTGCTCATGTTTTTTTATATACATTCTATCAGCCTATATCTTTTGATTGGTGAATTTAATCCATTCACATTCATTGATATTACTGTAAATGCATTATTTATTTTCACCATTTTATTCTTTGGTTTTCATTTGTCATATATTTTGGTCTGTATTTTTACTGTTTTGGTTATCCTTTCTTCTCTTCTTTCTTCTGTACTCTCCTCCTGGCCTCTCTCTCCTGTCTTTTTCTTTCAGGCTCTAAGGCTTTCTTTAATATTTCCTGGAAGTTGGATTGTGTATTACAAACTCTCCTAGTTTCTGCAGGAGAGTTTGAACTGCCAAACAGCCCTCCACAGTGTCTGTATCATTCTGCATTCCCACCAACAAGGTATAAATATTCCTATCTCTCCACATCCTTTCCAACACTTGTAGTTCTCTGTCTTTTTAATAGTGGCCATTCTGATAGGTGTGAAATGAGAACTCATTGTAGTTTTGATTTGCATTTCCCTAATCATTAACAATGTTGAGCATTTTATCATTTGTAGCCATTGGCCAATTTAATGAAATTATGAATTCCAAAAATATAATTGGATCATTCTTGTAAACTGATCTGTTAATCTGGGCATGATTAAGTTATGATTACGGCACTGACTGGGTCACATCAGTAGGGCATTGAGCCCCACCCCTTGTGAGTGGAGGAATCAAATATAAAAGGCATGGCAAGAACAGAGCAAGCAGTTTTTGAGAAGCAGTTTTGATGTTGGAGTTTTGATATTGGAGAGAAGGCCCCAGGAGAATAGAAGTGTGCTGTTCTCCTGATAGTCTTTAGCTGACTCTAGACTATATCTGGTTCCTTGTGGAGGAACCAGATGAGCTAAACCTGGAGAAAAATGCAGCCCTGGGAATAGAGGAACCCAAGAACTTGAACCCTAGCAAACATTGGCAGCCAGTCCAAACACATGGCAATGGAATTTGGTGAGCGAAGAATCTTAAAGCTTTATGGCCTGGTATCTGTGGACTTCTACCCCAAATAAATACACTTTAAAAAGACCAACCCATTTTTGGTATTTCACATTAGCACCCATTTGGCTGACTAATACAGAATTTGGTACCAAGGAGTAGGGAAGTGCTTTTGCAGATACCAAAATGTTGGAATGATTTTATAAATGGGTAAGGGGTATTTTTTGGAGGAATTGTGAAATGCTTGGTGGAAAAGGCCTAAATCACTATGAAGAAACTCTTGATAGCAATATGGATGCTAAAAGACTTTCTATGATGCCTTAGAAGTAAATGATGAAACTAATATTGGAAACTGGAGGACAGGTGACCTGTGTTTTAAAGTTGCAAGAACTTAGCAAGATTAACTCCTGGTCTTATATGGAAGGTAGAATTTGGAAATGGTGAACTGGAGCATTTAGCTGAAGAACTTTCCAAGGTAAACTTGGAGAATGTGGCTTGGCTTCTCCTTGCAGCTTATAGCAAAATAATAGATGAGCAAAATAAACTAAGGACTGAAATTTTGGGCACAAAGAAAACAGAAACTGATTCCGGATCTTCCAAATTTTGGAAATCAAATTCCCAGATGAAAATGCCCTATTTGAAGTCTTTACTAAATCTGGAACTTGTAACTCAGAATTGAAGATGCAGTTATCTAAGAAAGACTTATGGAAATTCTTACTGTCTAATGGCTTGGTCCCCTGGTTCCTGCATGCTAAACGAACAAAGTATTTGAGAGAGCTGTATGAACAAAACCACTGTAAGCTTGGACAAAAGAGGACATGGAAAAGAGAGATTGAAGGAAAATCAGCTTTAGGTGAAAACCGTGGAAGCAGAGATCTGGAATTAAGACATCCCCTTTGGCCAAGATAGGAGCCACACCCATGTGTATACAGAGAAGGTGAGTTATCCCCAGTAGTTGAAGAGGGTGGATATCCCCACCTGATGTTCTGGGAGAGTTTTGCCACCCTAGGGTACAGAGAAAGTGGAGCACGTTCCTCAAAGATTAGGGGAGTTAAGGTCAACACCCCATAGGTCTGAGAGTGGTGTACCTGTCCCCCATGGATTAGAGAAGGCCAGGTGGTCAACCATTGCTCTGAGAGGTTGAACCTGTATGCCAAAGGTTAGAGAAGGTAAGATGGTCAACTAATTGCTCTGAGAGGGTTGAACCTGTATGCCAAAGGTTAGGGGGAATGTTGTCTTCACCT
>JAQZBX010029005.1:0-17104 GCA_029593785.1 Cabassous unicinctus
GAGAATCACAGCCCCTTAATCAATTCCCAGATTTGAGACAATTTACAGACCCAAAGCCTTTTGAATGAAGAGAAGGCCAGGTCCCCTTGGGGAAGGATCCTGTTAAACTGCCAAAAATTTATACCATTTTTCTTCCTCCCACCTTTCCCCAAGAAGACTTATGGCCTTTTATCAGAGTAATTGTGAATTGGGGAAAAGGAAATGATCAGGCATTTTGGGGATTATTAGACACTGGCTTAGAAGTGATATTCATTCCAAGAGACTCAAAACATCACTCTGCTCCACCAGGCAGATTAGGGGCTTTTGGAGTTCAGGTGATTGATGGAGTTTTAGCTCAGATATGTTTCACAGTGGGTCCAGTGTGTCCTCAGACCTTTTCTGTGGTTATTTCCCCAGTTCCAGAATGGATAATTGGAATAGACATACTCAGTGAGGGGCAGAATTCCCACATTGGATCCCTGACTTGTGGAGTGATGGCTATTATGTTTGCAAAGGCCAGGTGGAACCCACCAGAATTGCCCCTATCTAGCAAAATAGTAAATCAAAAACAATACCAGATTCCTGGAGGGATGGCAGAGAGTAGTGCCACCATTAAGGATTTTAAGTATGCAGGGGTAGTGATACCCAAAACATCCTCATTCAACTCTACTATTTGGTCTGTGCAGAAAACAGATGGATCTTGGAGGATTGCAGTAGATTATCATAAACTTAACCAGGAGGTGACTGCAATTGCAGTTGTTGTTCCAGATGTGATATAATTTCTTGAGCAAATCCACACAGCCTCTGGTACCTGGTATGCAGCTGTTGATCTGGCAAATGCTTTTTTCTCAGTTGCCATTAGCAAGAACCACCAGAAACAGTGCTTTCACCTGGCAAGGCCAGAAGCATACCTTCACTTTCCTGACTCAGGGGTATATTAGCTCTCCAGCCCTATGTGATAATATTGTCCACAGGGACCTTGATCATCTCTTCCTCGCCCAAGATATCACACAGGTCCATTATATTGATGATATGTTGATAGGACTGGGTGAGCAAGAAGTATCAAAGACTCTAAACTTATTGATAAGGCATTTGCATGAGAGGATAGGAGATAAACCCAACAAAAATACAGGAAACTTCCACCTCAGTGAAATATCTAGGTGTCCGGTAGTGAGGGACATGTTGAGATATCCATTCTAAAGTAAAGGATAAGCTGTTGCATCTGCCCCCCCTACAACCAAAAAAGAGGCACAAGACTAGTTGGTCTCTTCTTAATTTGGAGACAACACATTCCTCATTTGGCTGTGCTACTCCAACCCATTTACTGAGTGATCAGAAAAACTGCTAGTTTTGATTGGGGACCAGAACAAGAGGAAGCTCTGTGACAGGTCCAGGCTGCTGTGAAAGATGCACTACCACTTGGGCCATATGATCTATCAGATCCAATGGTGCTGGAAGTTTCAGTGGCAAATAGAGATGCTGTTTGGAGCCTTTGGCAGGCTTCTATTAGAGAAACACAATGCAGACTCTTAGAGTTTTGGAACAAAGCCCTGCCATCCTCTGCAGATAACTACTTTCCTTTTGAGAAACAGCTTTTGGCCTGCTACTCGGTCTTGGTAGAGACTGAATTCTAAAAATGGGCCATCAAGTTACCATGAGACATGAGTTGTCTATCATGAGCTGGGTATTGTCTGACCCACCAAACCATAAAGTTGGAGCTTGCACAGCAACACTCCATAATAAAGTAGAAGCGGTATATACAAGATAGGGCTTGAGTGGGTCTTGATGGCACAAGTAAGTTACATGAGGATTTAGCCCAAATGCCCATGGTTACCACCCCTGCAATGTTACCTTCTCTTTCCCATCACACAGCTTTGGTCTCTTTATACCTTACAATCACTTGACTGAGAAAGAGAAAACTCAGGACTGCTTTACAGATGGTTCTGCATTATCTGCAGGTACCACCCAAAAGTGGACAGCTACAGCACTGCAGCCCTTTTCTGGGACATCCTTGAAGGACAGTGGTGAAGGAAAATCCTTCCAGTGGGTGGTACTTCGATCAGTGCACCTGGTTGTCATTTTGATTGGAAGAAGAAATGTCCAGGTCTGTGGCTGTACACTGATTCATAAGGCTGTTGCCAATGGTTTGGCTGGATGGTCAGGGACTTGGAAGGAATATGATTGGAAAATTGGTGACAAAGAGGTCTGGAGAAAAGGTATGTGGATAGACCTTTCTTAATGGGCAAAAAACATGAAATATTTGCATCCCATGTGAGTGCTTACCAGAGGGTGACTTCAACAAAGGAAGGTTTTGATAATCAAGTGGATAAGATTATCCTCTCTGTGGCTAACACTCAGCCTCTTTCCCTAGCCTTTTCTGTCATTGCCTAATAGGCTCATGAAGAAAGTGGCCATGGAGGTAGGGATGGAGGTATGCATGGGCTCAGCATCAGGGACTTCCCCTCACCAAGGCTGACTTGGCTACAGTCACTGCTGAGTGCCCAATCTACTAGCAGCAGAGGCCCTCACTCAGCACCCAATATGGGACTATTCCCCTAGTTGATCAGCCTGCTACCGGGAGACAGGTTGATTTCATTGGACCACTTCCACCATATAAGGGGCAGTGATTTGTTTTAAATGGAATAGACACATACTCCAGATATGGGTTTGCATTTCCTGCACACTATACTTCCAAACCTACCATCTATGGACTGACCCAATGTCTTATCTACCACCATGAAATTCCACACAACATTGCTTCTGATCAAGGAACACATTTCACAGCAAATGATGTGTGGGAATGGGCACATGCCCATGGAATTCACTGGTCTTACCATGTTCCCCATTACCCTGAAACAGCTAGAATGATAGAATAGTGGAATGGCCTTCTGAAGAATCAGTTATGGCACCAACTATGGTCAATGGGGCAATACCTTGCAGGGCTAGGGCAATGTTCTCCAGGAGGCTATGTATGCTCTAAATCAGCATCCACTCAATGGTGCTGTTTCTCCAATAACCAGAATTCATGGGTCCAGGAATCAAGGGGTGGAAATGGAAGTGACACCACTCACTATTATGCCTAGTGACCTACTAGGAAAATTTTTGCTTCTTGTCCCTACAACCTTAAATTCTGCTGGCCTACAGGTTATAATTCCAAAAGGAGTAGTGCTGCCATCAGAGAACACAATGATTTCCTTGGGCTAGAAGTTAAGATTGCCACATGGCCACTTTGGGCTCCTCTTACCTCTGAATCAACAAGCAAAGAAGGGAATTACTATACTGGCTGAGGTGATTGATCCTGACTATCAAAGGGAAATAGGACTGCATCTACATAATGAGGGTAAAGAAGAGTTTACCTGGAATACAGGAGATCCACTAGAGCATCTCTTAATACTGCCATGCCATGTGATTAAAGTCAGTGGAAAATTGTAACAACTTAATCCAAGCAAGACTAACAGTGGCCTAGATTCTTCAGGAATGAAATTTTGGGTCACCCCACCAGACAAAAAATCATGGCCAGCTGAAGTTTTGCTGAGAGTAATGGGAACATGGAATGGGTAGTGGAAGAAAGTAGTGATAAATCTGAACTTTGATAATGTGACCAGTTACAGAAATGAGGACTGCAATAGTCATGAATCTTTCTTCCTTGTTTTGTTATGATTATGCTTGTATATGTACAGAAAATGAATTTGTTTCCTTCCCCAACCTTTTCCCTTATCATATGACAAGTTGTATTAGTTTCATGTCATAATATTTAAGGATGTCAAGTTTAAGAGTGAATATTACCCAAGGACTTGTAGTCTATTCTTTAGGGAATTAATGCATTTCCAGTTGTACATAGAAGAGTAGAACATTGTTAGGCAGAAATATACATAAACTTGTTTGTCATTGTTTTACTTAGAGACTAAGTATGGTTTAAAGTAATGTGTATGTTTGCCAAGTTAACAAGAGGTGGACTGCAATAGTTAGCCTAATACATAAACCTGGCCAGGTAATTGTGCCCAGTTGTTTGGTTAAGCAAGCATGGAGCTAATTATAATAAAAGGATGTTTAAGGGCTTTATTCATCATTGAGTTTGCTGCATAGATGACTGATTACATCTACGATCAACCAGGGAGATAGCCATCACCAATGAGTGATGTTTTATCCAATTAGCTTAAGGCCTTAAAAGAGGAAGTGATTTCAGCATTCAGAGAGAATTGTCCAGCTCTTTTTTGTACAGCCAAAGTCTCCTGAAACTCATTATAGACCTTCACTGGACTTTCATTGAAGCACTTGACTTGCAGCCTACCTGTGGAACCGGAATTGTGCATCCCCTCAGTCATGTGAGAGACTCTTACAAAATCTCATACTGTTTACAGATCTCTCCTGTTGATTCTGTTCCCCTAAAGAACCTTGAAGAATACACACATGTATACTAAAAATAACTCAAAATTGATCAAAAACCTAAATATAAGAATTAGGATTATAAAACTCCATAAGAATATATTAGGAAGAATTTTTTATAATACTGTGTTGGGCAAAAATATCTTAGAAATGATTGCTGAGCTAGAAGTGGGAATGAATTTTTGATACGTGCAACAGCATGGATGAATCTCATTAACTCATTAAGTTAATTGAAGTAAGCCACTCACCAAAGGAAAAATATTGCATGTCCTCACTGATATGACTTAAACATATTGAGGAGACTAACAGAGATAAAGTTTGGAGGATAAGTTACAGGAGACAGAAAGGGTGTAGACAACAATGAGCAAAAGCTCAATCTGGACAGAACCTATGATATGGTGGTAGGGGGTGTTCTGGAAGTTAGTGGAGTGATTGTGGTCAGGGATGTGAGTGGTTTCAATGTGCTTGGATTGTGAGGAAGAGTAGGTTTGTTGGGTTGGTGGGACCATCCATTGAACTTGGAGGAGGGCTGGGGGAAGGTACAGGTGAACTCTGGAAGGGTGGAAGTCTGTGTTTGAAAATACAATTGTGGGAATGTTCTTTTGCCAAATACAGCAGGTGACAGTCACAGGTGCAGGGTGTCAGTGGTGGGAAGATTGTGGGAAATGGTGCATCTGGGCATTGTGGCAGTTTGATATTGTTTATGAATTACAAAAAGGAGATATTGATTATGTTTGTAAACTGGTCTCTTCCTGTGGGTATGATACCCTTTGATTGTATTAGATTCAGCTGAGATGCCTTTGATTAAATTATGTAAAGATTAGGGCTTTGATTTGACCACATCATAGGGTATGCAGGGTTGAGTCCCCATTCCCCCACCCCCGTTGTAGGTTATATAAATGGATGCTTAATCAAGAACACAAGGAAGTAGATACACAGAGAAGATACAGAAAGGATCCTGAAGCCTGGGAAGAGAGAAGAGCCTGATAGCTTACAGCTGACCTTGTGAAGAGAACTGAGCAGCTAAACCTAGAAGGAAATGAACTCTAGGAAAAGAGATAAGCCTTATGCCAACCTGCAGCCGACATCTGAGGAAGCTGCGACCATGGAGCCTTAAGAGGAAGAAGGAAGGCTGTGCACAGACACAAATAATTGGTACAAAAATACCTCTTATAGTACCCTGAGTTGCACTATTTAGGACCTTGTGACTGTAAGCCTCTACCCCAAATAAATATCCCTTATAAAACCCAAAGGATTTCTCGTACTTTGCATTAGCATCCCTTTTGACTGATTAATACAGGCATCTTCAATAGAGTACGAATGTGTTCATCTTGACATTTGGTGTTATCTCAGTGGGTGGAGATCCATATAATAAGCAACAAAATATTAAACTTCCATCCTGTGGAGTCCTTCTATGTCCTCAAATAGAGGGGCAAGGATCTGTTGAGTGCACAGTTAGGGCCTAATAAAATAAAACATACCATTATACCACGCCTTCAATATTAATGCATGTAACTATGAACCTTATTCTTCTAGCCTAATAATCACTATTGCCTAAGAGTTATCTTGTGGAAACCTCCTTGTTACTGAAATGTAGCCTCTATCTAGGCCAAACTCAGCAAATAAAGACACTACACCCCCACATACACACCCCATCATGGGAAATGACTGTTAGGTTTGAGCCTCCCTCGCACCAAGGGATTACTACTGAGCACCACCCAGTGTTTCATTTGGAAAAAGACCTTGAACAAAAAGAAGAAACATCATATACAAGAGTTTTAACAGCTGAGAGATTTCAAAATGAGTTAGGAGGTCATTCCATAAATTACACTTATGCATGTCTCAAACAAATCTCACTAACAGCTACTGTGAACAAAGATTCAAATACAGGGATCCCTGAGGACTCGTAAGCCATCCAGATAAAAAGGCAAGTCACATGATAACTTGAAATCAGCAAGATATCGGTAAGTCTTGAAATATATGTCCACCATTTTTCCCAATGTAACAAAGTTAAATTCATTTATAATTTCCCTGCACATAATTCTTCTACCCCTTTTATTTGAGCCTATAATTATCACTATAACCATTAAATACATGTCTCAGAGCCTTAAATCTTTCATCTCTTTATAAACAAGTTGAGCCCTGAATCCCAAAGAGTTGCAGAAAACACCTACTCTCCAGATTGTTGAACTTTTTCAGGACAACTAACAAACTGATGATGGACACCCAAATCAAGAAATAGAATCTTCAACTGCAAGCAAAACAAATCCTTCCATATGCCCCATTAGATATAAAACCCTCTAAATTGGAGGCAGATCAGGCATCACCTTCCCAAAATCCTCAAGGTTGAGGAATGAATGAACATAAAGGGGAAACGTAAACATGGACAAAGTAAACTTATTAATATTGTAGTAATGGAAGAATATGTAGCAATGTTATAAAGAAAGTGGTTTCCAAATGTTCTAAGGGGAGGAGAGGCAAATAATAGTTGGAACATAGGGCATTTTTCAAGCATTGACCTTGAGTAGGAGCAATGCTTCAATTTTATTAAGGAATTGTAACAAAAGTATCACAAAATTGTATGATATTATTAATTGTGGAAGATGTGAATGAGGGAGGGAATGGGTACATGGAATTGCTAATAATTTTGATGTAACTTTTTAATCTAAAACCTCTTTGAAATAAGCTTATTGTATTAAAAATTGGCAAAAGACTTAAGGACACATTTTTGAAAGAGGAAATGCAAATGGTTTCAAAGCACTGGAAAACTGTTCAACATCACTAGCTATTAGGGAAATGCAAATCAATACTACAATGAGATACCATTTTACACGTTATATCATCACCAGTATTAAATAAAAATCAACGCAGAAAACTACAAGTGTTAGAGAGGATTTAGAGACACTCCTCCACTGTTGGTGAAAATGTAGAATGTTGTAACATCCATAGAAAAGTGTTGGGTTGTTTCTCAATGTGGCAGTTTGATATTACTTATGAATTCCAACATCAGATATTGATTATGTTTGTAAACTGCTCTGTTCTTCTGGGTATGATACACCATTGATTGTATTAAATTCAGAGATTTCACTTTTACCTTATTAAATTACGATTAGGGCTTTAATTCAACCATGTAATTAGGGTGACACTTTGAGTCCCCACCCCCTTGTGGGCTATATGAACAACAGTCACTCAAGGAGAAGACAGAATAAGATACACAGAGAACAAAGAGAGCACCACAGACATGGAAGAAGAGTGAAATTTGATCCTGCAGCCCCAGATAAGAGATGAGCCTGCCTACGGGCTTGTGAAGAGAACAGAAAAGCTGAGCTCAGAAGGAAACAGTCCTCCAGACTACATCTGAGATCAGAAGAAGCAGGTTACACAGAGCCTTAAGAGGAAGAGGAAGGATGAATCTTCCCAGACATAACCTGCCATCTTGCCTCAATACATAGCAACAGAGTTTGTGAGGACTCTGTTGAATAGTACTCTTTAGGGTCTTGTAACTGTAAGCCTCAACCCAAATAAATACCCTTTATGAAAGCCAACATATTTCTGGTACTTCCCATCAGCACTTCTTTTGGCTAATACTGAATTTGGTACCAGCAGAGTGGAGTGGTGGTTTGGCAGTTACTAAAATCCTGGGATGGTTTTATAAATGGGTAAGGGGTATTTTTTGGGAGAACTATGAGATGCTTGATAGGAAAGGCCTAGATTGGTTTGAAGAGACTGATGTTAGGAATATGAACACTAAAGAGACTTTTTATGAGGCCTTAAAAGTAAATAATGAAATTCTTATTGGAAACTCATGGAAAGGTGATCCATGTTTTAAAGTCATGGGAACTTAGGAAAATTAACTTCTGATGTTGTATAGAATTTGTAAGCTATGAGCTTGGACATTTACCCAAGGAGATTCCCAAGCTAAATATGAAAAATGCAGCCTGGCTGCTATTTGCACTTATAGAAAAATGTTAGAGGAAAGAGATGAGCTGATAACTGAATTATTGGGCACAAAGGAAACAGAAACTGATTGTGGAAATTTCAAGCCCCTGAAAATCAAACTCCCAGAAGACAGTACCCCATTTGAGGACTAAACTAAACTTGGAACTTGGAACTCAGGAGTGAAAATGAAGTTATATAACAAAGACTTGCAGAAAGTCTTACTGTCTGATGGCTTGGAACCCTGCTTCCTACAGTCTAAACCAACAAGATTTTGTGAGAACAGTATGAACAAAACCACTGTCAGCCTAGATTAAAAGTGACATGAAGGGAAAAATGGCTTTAAGAGGAAAACCATGGAAACTGAGGTCTGGAATTAAGACATCTCCTTGGTCCAAGAGAGGGAACCCCCATGTGTACAGAGAGGGTACATTTGCCCTGTCTATTGAAGAGGGTGGATGTTCAGCCCACTGTTCAGGGTTAGTTTTGCCACCACAATCTACAAAAAGAGTGGAGCAAACTTCCCAAGGGTTGGGGAGAGTGAGGTCCACACCCCATAGGTCTGAACAGGGATTAGGGAAGTCCAGATCACCATCTCATTGCTCTGAGAGAGTTGGGGTTGTACACAGATATTAGGGAGAATGTTGTCTTCAACTCACTGTATTAAGGGGGTTGAAACTCTACCCCAGAGTTTGTGTAAAATGTGGCCATCACCCCAACATCCTTGGAGGGTGAGGTCTGGAGCTTGGTTGACACCCAGATAATTGATAAGGGTGGAACCAACAAATGGCCAATGGGCAAGCCATTGGAAAGGGTGGGTCCCCATGAGGCCCCAGGGAGAAGAAACTAGCATCTTGAGACAGACTCTTAGACTCTGAAATCTAATGAAGATATTCAGAATTGTTGAGGACTACTGACTCATGTCTTCCTCCAAAAATCTCCTTATGGTTATGCAAATGTTTATTCTTTGTCTGTCCCTTTGTACATTGGAAGCAGATAAATTGTTTTGTAAGTTTCAGAGTTCTAGAGTCAGATGGGACTTTATCCCAAGCCAAACTGTATTTTTATAAATTGATTGTCATGTGATTTTTTACTTAGGATTGTTACTGATTTAAAGTATTTTTATTTGAATATTGTAGTGACTTTTTGGAATTCAGAGGGCAAAGCATGGCAGTTGTACATTATTTTTGAATTTGATTTCACTTTTACTTTATTAAATTATGTTTAGGTCTTTGATTTGTTCATTGCATTAGGGCAATTCAGTTTGAGTCACCACCCCCTTTGTGGGCTGTATAAATGGAAAGTCACTCATGTAGATACACAGAATAAGATACACAGAGGAACAGAGACAGCTCCATAGACACAGCAGAGACTTTGGGAAGAGAGATGAACCTGAGAGTGTGCAGCTGAAGAAAACAGAGCAGCTGATAAGCCATTATAGATGAGGCTTATGCCAGCCTACAACTGAGATAGAAATAAGCTGGTGCCACAGAGCCTTAAGAGGAAGAAGGAAGGCTGAACCCTCACAGACACTGCCTGCCATCTTGCTTCAACACATGACAAATGACTTTGGGTGAGGAAGTACCACATATGGTACCTTAAGTTGAACTCTGTAGGAAGTTGTGACTGTAAGCTTCTACCTCAAATAAATACCCTTCATAAAAGCCAACAGATTTCTGGTACTTTGTATCACCACCACTTTCGGCTGACTAATAAAATTAGGAAGCTAAATATAGAATATCCATATGAGCCAGCAATCCTGACTCTATGAATATATTGAGAAGGACTGAAAGCAAGCAGGGACACATATTTATATTTCCACAATTATATTCATGGTGACATTATTCACAATTACCAAAAGATGGAAATAGAACAAATGTCCATCAACCAATGAAGGGATAAACAAAATGTGATATATATGATGGAATAGTGTTCCGCTTTAAGATGAAAGGACGTCGAGATTCATATAACAATTTAGATGAAGCCAGTTACACACAAAACATCAAATATTGTATGTCTCATGAATATGAACTAAATACATTGAATAGACTCATGGAGTTAAACCCTAGGTTATAGGTTACTGGGAGATAGAATTTGGTTTGAGAAGGTCGAGCTGATGCTTAGTTTTGAATAATGTTTAATAAGGTTGATTATAAATGTTTGGAAATGTCTAGGGATGATGGTAACCTTTTGTAATGAGTATGATTAATGCCACTAATTGATTGGTATATATTTATAGATAGGTAAATATATATATATATATAGTGGCTGAAAGTGGCATTCTAGGGTTCTCTCAATAGAATGAATCCTAGAGGAAAACTTGGGACTGTATCACATAGTGAACTTGGTGGGTTAGGAATGCATATTTGTATATTCTTTTACAAATACAAGAATATTCTTCCATGAAGTAGAAAAAATGTGTCACTATAACAAGGTGTTAAAAATAAGGTCATATAGGGGAAAATACAGATATTTCAACTTATGTTCTATATTTGAGTAATATAGTAATACATTTTCATCAATTGAAATGAAGATAATATAATATTTTAATACACTTTCCTCAGTTGTAATAAATGTGCCACACTAGTGCAAAGTGTCAACAATAGGGAGTTAAATGACAATAGTATAATTTTGTGTGTGACTTTTTGGTAAGCCTGTGAATTTTCTAATCTTTAAAAATATGTGGGACTGTATAACACAAAGAATACTGTTGTGGACAGTAATTCTGGTTGACAATATAAATATAAGAATGTTCTTTTGTGAAGTGGAATAATTGTACATCACTATTACAAGGTGTTAACAAAAGGGTGGTAAATGGAAAAAATACAACTAACGCACCCTATTGACGGTAGTTAAAAGTAATATTTTAATGTTCTTTCACAACTGTAACAAAGTTACCACTCCAATTCTAAATGACAATAATAGGGTGGTATAAGGGATATGGGATTTTTTCTTTTCGGGGCAATTGATACGTTCTGATATAGTGCATGGTGATGAATACACAAGTTCATGATTATAAGGAGAGCCATTGATTGTACACACTGAATGGTGTCTATGGTGTGTGATTATGTATCAGTAAAACTACTTAATAAAAAATCAATTGGCCACAGATGTGAGGGTCTATTCCTGCACTCTCACTTGTATTCCATTTGTGTACATAACTAGTCTTGTGCCAGTTCACTGTGGGTTTTTAATAAGTTTTAAATTCAGGAAGTGTGAGCCTTCGAACTTTATTCTTCTTTTTCAAGATGGTTTTGCCTATCTTGGGCTTGTTAGTCTTCCCAATAAAATAAGCTCTTGGAATTTTCACTGGGCTAGTGTTGAGACTAAATAACTTGGAGGGAAAATGAGCATCTTGACAATATTTACTCTTCAAATCCATGGCCATGGAATACCTTGCCTTTATTTAGATCTTTGATTTATTGTAGCAAAATTTTGTAGTTTTAAGGGTTTCCTTAAAATCCTTGGTTAAATTTATTAGTAGATATTTCCTTTAATTTTTCTTATTTTACATGGATTTTTTTCTTGATTTCATCCTCAGATTGCTCATCTATAGAAACACTACTGCTTTTTTGTGTGCTGGTCTTGAACTTTTAACTTTGCTGAATACATTTATTTGCTCTAGTTGTTTTGTAGTTGATTTTCTGGGACTTTCTATATATAAGATCATTACATCGGCAAATAGTGAAAATTTCACTATTTCCATTTCAATTTGGATGTCTTTAATTTCTTCTTCTAACCCAATTGCTCCAGCTAAAACTTCCAGGACAATGATGAATAACAGAGTTGAGGGTGGGCATCCTTGGCATATTCCATACTTTAGAGGGCAAGCTTTTTCCATTTCACAGTTATGATGTCAGCAGTGGGATTTTCATATATATATACCCTGTATCATGTTGAGGATGTTTCTTTCTATTCCTATATTTCTAAGTGTTTTTGTCAAGAAAGAATGCTAGATTTTATAAATTGCCTTTTCTCTGTCAGTTCAGAACATCATGTGTTTTTTCCCCTTCATGTGTTATTGTGATGCACTACATTAATTTATTTTCATATGTTGCTCCGCCCTTGCATACCTGGGATTAATCCCTCTTGATCATGCTATATAAATCTTTTGATATGCTGTTGAGTTCTATATGCAAGTATTATGTTGAGGATTTTTGCATCTATATTCATTAGAAAATTTTGTCTGTAATTTTCTTTTTTATACTATCTTTATCTAACTTTAGTGTTACTGTGATTTTAATGGCATAGAATGAGTTAGTAAGTGTTGATCTCTCTTGAATTTTTTGTAAGAGTTTTGCAGGATTGGTATTAATTCTTCTTGGAAAACTTGGTAGAATTCACCTGTGAAGTCGACTTTCCTGTGTTTTTCTCTGTTAGGAGGTTTTTGATGACTGATTCAATTTCATTACTTTTAATTAGTCTGATCAGAACATCTATTTCTTCTCGAGTTAATGTAGGTTGTTCATTGTTTATAGGAATTTGTCCATCTCACCTTGGTTGTCTAATTTGGAGGCATTCAGTTGTTCATAGTATCCTCTTATGATTTTTTTTATTTCCGTTGGTTTAGTAGTGATGACACACTCTCATTTCTAATTTTATTTATTTGTGTCATTTCTCGTTCTCTTTGTCAGTCTAGCTAAAGTTTTGTCAATTATACTGATTGTTTTCAGAGAAAAGACTTTGACTTTATTTAATGGTCTGAATGTTTCTTGATATTTTTATTTTAAAAAATTGTTATTTATACCATTGTTATAAGTTGCTCAATAAACATAAGATTACAACTTCAATAACAATAAATCTGTGTATTTGGTACACCATGGTTAGTTGTATAAATATTTAGAATTGCTATTTTTTCTAGGTGGATTGCCCATTTTATTAATGTATCTTTATCTTCTTTGTCTCTTAAAACAGCTTTTGACTTACAATTTTTTTTACCAATATTAATATAACTCTCCCTGATATTTTGCTCGCTATTTTCATGGTTTCTCTTTTTCCAACATTTCACATTCAACTTATATGTGTCTTTGATTCTTAGCTGAGCCTCTTATAAACAAGATATATTTGGATTATGCATTTTATCCATTCAGTCCCTGTGTGTATTTTGATTGGGGTCTTTAATCCATTACATTCATTATTATTACTCTACAGTCTATATTACTTCAGTAATTTTGTCCTTTGATTTTTATATATCGTCACTTTTTTCTCTCTCTCTTCCTTTAATGCATGCTCTTTCCCTGTGGTTTATCTTTTGTGGTTTATCTGCCTCTTCCCTTTCTCCTTTTTTCTGTGGATCTTTAAATTACATTTTTTGTTGTAACCCTGGCATTTGTATTTCTTGTTCTCTGTCTATAACCTCTGAATTTAAAAGATACCAACTCAGTTTCAATAGCATTCATGATTTCCACTCTAATATCCCTCCTCTCCCCTTTGTACATTCTTTTTGTGTAACAATACCTCTTTATCCTTTGTGTGTCCATTTTCAAGTTATATTATATATATATTATATATATATTTTGTGTCAATCATCAAGTTATATTATATTCAGTTATTGTCTCTCTGTTATAGGAGTTAAAGAGTAAAGTTATATATTGAGGACACAGTACTTATCAGTTCTGCATTTAATGTTTTAGTTACTTTGACTGAAGATTTTCATTTCTTTCCATTATTCCAAACCATTCTCTCCTGTCTTTTCCTTTCAACCTGTAGAATTCTCTTTAGTAATTACTGAAGGACAAGTCTTTTGTTGGTGAACTCTCTCTATTTCTGTGACTATGTTAAGCTCACCCTCAATTTGATGGATATTTTTTCCAGAAAAAGAATTTTTCTTTTTCAGTACATTAATTATATCATACCACTGCCTTCACATCTCCATTTTTGCAGACAATAATTTCGCTATTAGTTTTATTGAGGATCTCATATGTGGTAAATCACTTTTCTCTTCTTGCTTTCAGAATTATCTTTAGCTATGGCATCTGAAATTCTGATAATTTTGTATCTCAGTGTAGGTATATTAGGGTTGATTCTGATTAGAGTATATTTTGATTTTGGATATGTATAAGAGTTAGGAATATTTTTGCCATTATTTCTTCAAATATTCTTTTTTACATTTTTCCCTTCTGTTCTTGATATTTATGTATGTACACTTAATACTTGTCACTCAGTTCCATGGCACACTGCTCATTTCTTCCTATTCTTTTCAGTAACTGTTTTCCTGACTATATGACTTTGATTATTCTTCTAGTTTGCTGAACATTTCTTCTCCCTGTCCTTATCTCCTGTTTTATGTCACCTCTATTTCCCAATAGACAGACTTCCCTCTGCAGGGTGTTTAAACCAGGAAATCTACCCCAGGCTATCCACTTCAATTGTTTCTTGCACTCCTTTTTTTTGTCTCAAGATGCTTTAGACTGCAGAGAAAATTCTCAGGGTGGAGGTGGAATGCCAGAGAGGAGTTTCCCAAGTCAGTCTTTCCCAGCTGGCACAAGGTTAGGGATTCATGAAAGGGGCAAAGATTGGCTCCAAATTGTCCATAATTTATCAGCCTCTTCCTCCTGCTCCTGTCTGTATTCTGTACTGTAATGTATTGGACTGGAGGTTCAAGTTATTTGTTTTATGCAGTTTCTCCCTTTTCAATTGTTGCTCTGGTAGGATGACTGAATCCTGGAGTTTCTTAATCTGCCATCTTCCCACAATGCTAATATACATTTTCTGATCCTTCCTATTAGAAAATGCATGACTTAATCCTCCTTGTTACAACTAAGTTAAGTAGGCATTTCATTATGGCATCCACATTATATCCTCATAAAATATTACCATGGTGGAACATTTCTACTGCATTCAACATTGCTAAAAAAAATCCAGTTTACATCTGGACTTCATTCTTTCTTTTAGATATTCTTGTTCCCTATCCACTCTGTCATCAATGTTTTCACACATTTTCTTTCCATCATGCTTTCTATATGATGTTTTATAATGCTTTATGACATATGTTTCTATATATATATGTATCTGTGTGTGTATGTGTGCTGGTTGCATGTGTATTAACTTTTCCTAAATGTCATCTACTTAAATTATCTCTTTCTGTGTAAAAATCCAAAATCAAACCTAGTTGCATTAGTCAATAATATTATTGCCCATAATTCTTCGGGGCAGGTCCATTTTTCCCACATCTGGACTGAGCTAGAGCAATTAGGATGGCCTGGAGAATACAACATGGTATTGCTCAAAAGTCTGATGTTTCTGATGGTATGGCCATAAAAATTAACATTTGAGTGGGTCACTGTCTTTTACGTGGTGGCTCATGGCTGAAATATAAATAATGCAGAATGTTTCAGGCTTTTTAAATCTGGAGCCAAAACTCACTCAGCTTTACTTCTGCTACATTCATTTGGTCAGAGCAACTCACCAGACGAAGAAAAAATAAACTGTATGTATTTATGAAGTACCCGATTGTGTGCATAGTGATGGGTGAAATCATTAACATCTTTTGCAGGCACCATACCATAGGATCTGCAGGCCCATTTCTTCTCTGAAAAATATTTTTTTTTCTTTTTTGTCATTTAATTTTGTTTATTCCTTTGTATTTTTTTAGAATTTCTACTTCCCTCTTCTTGCTATTCCCTCCTACTGAGACCCATTTTAGAAAGTCATTGTATCATCAGAGTCTATTCACCATTATAACTTTTTACTATAGTCTATTTGTCTTTTCAAATATTTACTTAGGAGAAGGAGCTTTGAAATTCCAGCTTCATATGTGGCTCTAAAGTTGTTTCCATTCTACTACTCAAACCATCTATTAGCTTTATAAGGAATTTCAAATATTAACTTTAATTTCATAGTGTCTAGTATATTCATAATCAATGATATGAGGATTTTTCCTTCTAAGTGAGAAATTCACATATGTTCATGTGAAATAATACCTTCTTTCTCCATTTATTCTGAATGCTCATTTGAAAACAGCTTTTAAATCACTTTAATTTAAACATTGTTTTTTTCAGGGTATCTCATAAATCGTAGACTGTCATGGCTTCCTATCCTGTTTTACATCAGGGTTGTGTATTGATTAGCTCTCAAGTATCTATGCTTCCTTTTCTAGTCCTGAAGTATCTACTTATTCTTTCCTTTAAACCAAGGTGTTTGAATGAACCTAAAGTCTACCTAAAGAAAAATTAAAATCCAATTCAAATATAACCAATAACAAATTCTGTGAATAAATTGACTTCTTTTTACCTTTTAGATATTTTCATTGAAAAATGATAGATGAAATTAAAATGGGGAGTTGAGAAAGAAAATGTATAAAAGTGCTATATTAATACGTTCTTTTTTAAAAAATTAAGTTAATATATTTACAAGTCAAAATTCCCAATTTAATTACATTCAATGAGTAACTTCTCTGATCACATGTAGCTCCATGGTTCTATTTCTTTCTTTACATGGTTTTCTTCCCTCTTATCTGTGATTGAGCACATTTTTGTCCAAGTCCTTCAATTTTTCTCCACCCCTGTGATGGTTAGGCTAATGTGTCAACTCAGCCACGTAATTGTGACCAGGTGTTTGTTCAAGCAAGCACTGGGGTAATTGTAATACAAGAACATTTATGGACTTTAGTAACCAGTGAGTTTACTGCATAGATAGCTGATTACATCTACATCAATCAGGGAGAATGCCCTATGCCAGCCTACAGCTGAGATCAGAAGAAGCTGAGAACACAGAGCCTTAAGAGGAAGGAGGAAGGCTGAACCCTTGCAGACACTGTCTACCATCTTGCGTCAACATGTAGCAAAGGCTATTGGGAGACAAG
>JAQZBX010029005.1:17204-27628 GCA_029593785.1 Cabassous unicinctus
TTTTTTTTTTTTTTGCCCTGAAACACTTGAGCACTTCCCACCATGTAAACAACATATTTCCATGCCATCCAGTGGCCCAATCATACCTTCTTCAATAAAGCCTGAATCATTTCCAAATGTGCCTTTGCCTACACTTTCTTATCCCTACTATATTTTATTGATTTCCTTATATCTTCTACATGCTCTTTTATCATAGGTAATATATATCTACATTAAATGCACCATGTTTAAATTACCATGTGTTTTATTTGTACTTATTGGATCCAGACAGCTAAAGAATTGGTAATTGGAACAGTTAGAGGAGATATATCGCTAAAGATAAGATTTAGGGATGGGTTTGTTCATGCCTTTGGGCTTGAGCACATGCCTTTAGAGCACTTCTAACTAACAGAAAATGGAATGCTAGTAAAATATTGCACACAGTAACATCATAATTAATTAAGCTATCATCTATGGTTGGTTGTAAGGAAGGAGCATTTGAAGCATGTGCTTTGGGAATTCAAGTGGTTACTGCATTTAACGATTATGTATATAATAATGCTTATAAAAACTGTATAAAAGGTACAGTTTAGATATATTTGAGAGTACTTGAGTGTAATTATATAGAAAATGACAAACATTTCTGTTAACTCATATCAATATGTGGCCAGAGAATCAAAGAGTTTCTGAATGTACAAAAAATATCTGTTACTTGGAGTTGCAGGGCAAATATTCCTGACAATCTCACATAATATTTAATTTTGCCTGTTGCTGAACTATAATCACAGTTCAATTTCCAGTCTCATATATAAGTAAATTGGGAAATGATAGGATCTTAAATTTTGGAATTGTGACCTCGGTAAGAGCCAGATGACACCTAATAATCTTCTATCACAAGTTACTTGGGGCCTCCCTTGGCTGTGAAAAGAGCTTTCCCTGTGGTGTTTAATGTGATTACCCTTCCTCATCATGAAAATCATAATGCATCCCCATTTTGGGGGAAACACCTTGAACTGTTATTGTAATTTTCCCTTGAATATACCACAACCACACCTTGTTTTCACTAGACCCATAATTAGAGTTAAATATCAGCATGCTCCAGTGGTATGGGTAAATAATATGACACAAAAAGAAATAGCTTATACACCAAAAGTATTGCACAACCTTGCTAAAATATATGCAAGACAGTAATATTACAGTGGAACCAGTGTGGAAATCAATCATAAATATGTTATTACAAAATGGCAGAATATAATTTTAGATCAGGCCACAGTCATTGCTCTAGTTATACTTGGCATAATTTGATTCCAAGCACTCTCTTCATTGAACTTTGGCCTTTTACTAGAGAAACATTGCATTGGGAAAAGGAATGCTCCACACCATTTTAGGAATTGCTAATATTTGACTCTGAATTTAAGCTAATTCCTGATACCCTGAACTGCCACTGACACCCATCAATCCAAATAAGTGCTCATGTTAATAGGTGACCTATGGATTTGTAACTCAATTCTGACTCATGTTCTAACCAGTTGATTTACAGATCCACCCTGTAGTTGATCCCCATGTCTTATAACACTGGAGATAGACATACTTGGAATAGATGTATTTGACAAAAAGAAAAAATCCCAAATAGTTTCTTATACCCATAGAATGAGGGCTACCCATAGAATGGTAGGAAGGGCTAAATTGAAGGCCCAAGAATGTCCCTGCTTGACAGTATAGTAAACCAGAAGCAGTACTTCATCTCTCTAGGAAGTGCACAGATTAATGCCACCATAAAGGAAGTGACAGAAGCAGGGTAGTGATACCTCTTATATCCTCCTTTAGTTCACCAGTTTGATCTGTGTAGATGTCCTATGGACCTGACAGTATTACTGTGAACAATCATCAGCTCAGTTAACCAGTGAACCCTCTTCCAATAGCTTTCACTGAAAAAATTACCAGTCTGGAAGAAACCAGCATTGACCCTGATTCTTGGTTTCCAGTTATTGACATTTTTTTCTCCATGTAATTTTTAAGGACCACCAAAAGCAATTAGCTTCTACCAATTTTGTCCTGTGGGAAACCTTTACAATGTTACCTCAGGGAAACAGCAGTTCTCCTGCTCATTTCCATAATATGAGTCCATGCTCACGAAATCAAAAAGTCTTGCCATATTCCTGATCGCCTAGAAGCAGTTGTGTTAATCAAAAGGTGGGATGATTTATTAAACATTCAGTTACAGTATTAGCTCATTGCTCCACTTCCTTTTCAGTGAAATGTGTTTCTTGACCCAATGCAATACTGTATAAAAGCCATGATTGTGGGATAAGCATTCTGTGAATCCATGGATAGTAACACTGGAACAATGGGTAGTTAAACAAGGAAACCTTAGATATTAACTTTGGTCTTGAGACCAAACTCAGAAATGAGTACGAATACCTCTGCATATTTTCTCTATGCTTATTACATGCAGTTGTTAATTTGAACAAATTAATAATTTTCATCTTCTCTCTCTTCTTTCAATTAACATACATAAATATATATACATATATATGTATACACAAATATAATAAATATTAATCTGTATATACAAGAATGATTGAAAGTTAATTTTACAACTTAGTCTTTATGTATCAGAATATTCATTGAAAACATGCTTGTATTTGAGGAATAACTAATATTGTCATCAGTGGAAACAATGACTCTTGGGCCTATGCATCTTGTCATTCTGGGGAAGATGGAAAACTTCTATGCTTTTAAGAAAGATAGATGTATCTTGCTTTGTAGAAATATGTAGTTATTTTGCTGTTTTAAGGATGTTTAAATGCATGTACAGTGGTGCATATGGAAGCTGAGTATTCAAAATGATGGGCTGTTAATTATCAGTTTATTGGTCTTCGTTCTGCATACACTTTTCAATATTAGCACTCTGATAAACAGTATAATTTCTTTTAAGCATTTGTTCTTTAACGTGACCATGATGTTAAGTTTTCTCAATAGAAGGCACTAGAAGGACGTTGATTGTAGGAAGAGGCTTTTGGCAATCTGTGGTTCAGGCCATGAATGATGGAGCTTCAGGTGTGAGAATTTCTAATATCTTTTGTCACAGTCATGGGCTCAGAACACCATCCTTCTTACCTATCAACCTTGGCATGATCACCTGTATGTAGCCCTATAAACATGAAAAAAGTGCCCTGTATGATTCCCTTGTCAAACTCCTGTGTAGCTTGTATGCAACTCATGCATTAAGGCTGTAGCTCCTTTTTATAAGCCCTTCCCGCCTCTGTCAGTTCCCAACCTGAGTGACTTGCGTGCTCTGAACGCCTTCTGCCTTCACAGGTCACTAGATTCACACTGCAGGCCTGAACCACTTGTTGCTGACCCCATGTTTACCACTTGCACTCTGGAGAGTGGCATATTGTTTTCCCAGCAACTACATACCAACTCTGGTGTGACAAAATTAGTGACTTTACTGCTGTCTAACTATACCTTCTCCAGTGAAGAATAATCCCCTTCTAAATTTGTCTTTCTTGAGTATTCTCCCTCAGCCCAAGGTATAGTGATTTCTATTACCGTATAGTGTTCCCTTATAACTTAGAGTTACTAGTTCATTATAGTTAGCACTACATTATATTAAATGTTACCTTTTTTAAAAGTGTGTGGTTTATGGTTCCTGATAGGACCAGACTGCTACAGGAATTTTTTCTATACCTTTTCTTGACATTGCATAACGTGGTGAATTATACCTTGAAAATTCTGGAGCTAAAGTGTCATACTACAACAGAAAAAGAATATACTCTCTGTGTGCATGTGTCAGAATGTTTAAGGTAAGGATTTGCAGTATAATCAGGAAATCTATAGAAAGAATTGATTTTCTCTTGAATTAATATAATAACTAATTTTCCAAAATGTATAGAATAATATGGGTGTTTTTCCCTATTATAATATTGTTTTTTTATTTTGTTGCTTGTGAATTAAATTGATGGAAATATTTATGGCCTCTGTATCAAGTGGTTACCTGAGAGAAAGAAAATACTATGCATTGTCATGATTAGGGTTTTATGTCATAATATTTCTAATAGGCTTGTAGGTGCACTTATAAAATAGCATTTGGAATCATTAGGCCTGATACTGAAATTCGGTGGGTATGAAGATATTGACAATATTAGGAGTTGGAATTTCAAGGAAGCTGAGAAAACTTGAGATTCTAGAGTATATTAAGGGGAAGCATCTTGAGCACAATTCTCAGGATTTATTAATGTACTCTTCTGTGTAGCAATCTATTCTAACCGTGTTAGTGAACACAGGAAAAAAAGGGATATTAAGGAAAAAGTTAAAACAAGAAAGAGAGCTTGTTCTTCACAGTATTGAGAATGATAACTATTTTTGCATATAATAATCTGTTGAAAATTTTTAATTGTTCTGTGTGTTTTATGAAATATAGATACATATGTGATATAATCCATGCCCATAAATAGGTATGTTCTCCATTTATGACAAGACCAAAATTATTATTTATTTTGACTAAGCTGGTAGCCTTACTCCTCAAGCACCCCTAACAGCTCTTTTCTCCCACACTGATTACCATGAAACTAATCTTGTAGCTGTCAGACTGCAGAGAACAATAACTCAAACTACAGGAGGAAAAAAAAGGAAAAAAATACATCAGATAATAGCTATTCCAAGGAATAAACATTGCCCCTGACATGCCCCTTCCTTCTTTTGCCAGATGGTCTATTGGTAATTTTCCATTGCCTTTACCCCAACCAAAAACCCAACCATCACTCTGCCTCCCTTGGTAATTATTTCTACTCTATCTAGCTGATAATTGTAGCTATAAATAAATTAATTCTTGCCTGCTTAATGTCAGATGAAGTCTTTCTTTGACATATAAGAATGAAATAGAAGAAAGAGTTAAATTATTAGTGATGTGGCAGTAGAGAGGAGAAGTGGACATTCATTTTGGAAGTTGTAAAAGGCCCTCCTGGAGTAGTTAAAATTGTCCTGTATCCTGGGGATTTGGTCTGACTGGAATCAAAGACAGTAGTCTGAATATTGTTTGCTATGGCCAGTATAAATTTAAATTATATCTATGTGTACCTTCCATTACAGTAATTTCAAATGACTTGTAACATTAATAATAAATATAAATTTACTCATATATAACTTTGGGGTAAAACAGTTTAATTGTAGACCAGACGAGATATTCTTCTTTGTATTATTAAACACGATCAGCAGTTGATCTGAATTAAACTATCTTCATTTAACATAATCATATATACTGTAAATGAATACAGATACATGCATTAATTCAAAGTACATTATGCTTAGATATATTTCTTATAAAAATTCATTTTGTAATTTGGTCAAGTGAGTTTTAGTTAACTGTTAAGTTCTGTCTATCAATGTACTTGGCAAGGTTAAATTTATAATTATGTAGCTCTGTTAGGGAATAATTAGGATGCTAGAATATTTCCCAATCTTAATCCTCCTCAACCCACATATATATCAAGGAAAAATGACATTTATTTTGCATATTTGATAGAGTACAAATAACATTTTTTGAAATACACTATGAGATTTTATGCTAGATCTATAAAATTTTCTCCTATTCATTGAGAAGAAATATTATTCCATTTTAAAATTTTAGGAAAATTTGATCCTCTTGAGGTTCAATAATACCAAAGCACAACTGAAATTAAATTACTTTTTATGGTGGGAATGCAACTGCAACAGAATATAAAAATTTTGCCCTTACTAAGTAATGATTTTCTTAGAGATAGAGACAATTTTAACTATCTCATGAATTGAGATCAAAGCCATAGATTCATAAATAAAATGCATAATTATCAATGCCTAAGATAATTCATTATTGAATCAGTATATGGTTCTTAGATGGGTTTAGACAACTTGGAATACAGCTGACGTGGATTTCATAATAAAGTTTAAATTTTTGTGAAGGAAGAAATTACAAGGTATAATTGAGAAAACATCATTACGCTGATGTTATACCACAATCCTCTAAGAGCCTTGAAGAATAAAGATGCCAGTATACAATACTGAGGAAGTGTAGGAAAGCATAGTTTACCAACTTTACTTCTAAAATGAGTCCAAGTAGTTCAATAAAAGATTATTTTATAAATTGGGAAAAGATCTGTTTGCTGACAATCTATACACCACAAAATGCTTGATACATATATTAAAACAATGTCCCAATTAAAACACTGCATTGTATTATAGTCATAAATGAATATAACAGAATAATAATTTGAAATAAATATGTGTGAAAATAGAGGATGATTTAGTTGTTCATAAAAATACTGTTCCTATCATTTATACACAATGAGTGCTAAATTTAAGAGTGAATAGGAAGAGTGGCATTGAAGAATTTAGACAGCAAAATAAGAAGATAATTAGGCAACTCACTCCCCAGACTTGCCCTTCCCTAACACCTTCTTGAATGATCTGCCTACTTCTTTGTTGCAGAGACTGTAGATAAGGGGATTCAGCATTGGATCAACGCTACAGGGAAAACCATCATTAACATACAGCACATGAAAAGAACCATTTCAAATGTTGATGTGTTGTTGCATGAGAGTTTTAGTAGGGAAGGAAAATCACAAAAAAAAACGGGGTATTACCTGGGATCCACAATAGGAGAAGGAAAATGTAGCTATAGCATCAGTGACACCATCAGTACAGCCCAAGATCCAGGAAGAGGTAGCCATAAGTCCACAAATTTTGGGTCTCATAAGATTGGAGTGTGTTAGTGGGTGGCAAATGGCAACATAGCAGTCATAGGCCATGACTGCCAACAAGAAACATTCAGAGCCAATTAGTGATGAATAGAAGAAAATGTGTGTGGCATAGCTTGCAACAGTAATTGAATTACTGCCAGACAAGTAGTTGAAGGCCATCTTGGGTACTGTGGTACAGATGAGCATGAGGTCTATGAGTGACAGTTGGCTGAGGAGGAAGTATATGGGGGTATGGAGTTGGGTGTCCAGGTAGATGAGGGGAACCATGGCAGTGTTTCCCATGAAGGCCACAGTGAAGATGCTCAGGACCAGATAGAAGAGGAAGGTGTAGATGCATCTGTGATCAAAGATCCCCAAGGATGAAGTCAGAGTTGAAGGTCTCATTCTCTGATGCCATGATGTATATGTTCTTTATCTAGAACCACAAAAAGGGTTATCAGTTCATTGATTTACCAAACATTTACCCAATGCTACATGATTCTGGAAAAATCTGCAGAATTTGGCATGACATGATTAGGAAACTCACAGAAAAATAAAAATAAAATCCAAGTGAACACTATTTCTCACTTATGAAATTGTGAAACTTTTGTAATTTCAATTTCTGACCATTCTTTTGAATTCCATCTGCATATCAGGCATTGAGGATAGAACAGTGATCAGATGAGGTAAAGTTCCTGCAGAGTCAAATAGCAACCAATTTAGCACTTCATGTCATAAGTTGGTAAATGATATCGGGAAATGTAAGGCAGAGAAGAGTTTGGAGTCTGCTGGAGAGAGGTCAATTTTCAACAGAGTAGTCAGGGAAGATGTCACTCATCTGGTGATATTTACCAAAATCTTGGAGGAAGTGAAAAAGAGGCCACATCACAGGAAATACCATTCCATACATAGATATTGTCAAAGTGCATTATAATAAATGGAATATTCATGCAAAAAATTTAAAAATATCTTCATGAATTGAGGAAAAGAGAATTTTCTAATTTAGAAATGTTTGTTTTTTATTGCAGCATCTAAATCTAAATGTATTAAGAAATTATACATGCATGATTAAACAATATATGGGGAGGTTATAATCTGACAATAGTCAGCAATATTAAGTTCTTAAACAGAAAAAACAGGTCATAGAACAATTAGAATGTAATGCACTTTTGCTCATTATTTCATGCATCATGTTTTTTGTGAGGTGGAAGATATTAAAAAAAAAAAAAAAGTAAGTGTAAAAAAAGAGTTAAGGGAAATCCACAACTGAAGAAGCCTTGATTTCTGCCTCATGAATTTGAATTGCATTTTTTACAATGGGAAGAGAGTAAAATGAACATTTTTATAAGTTTTAGATATTTATATAATTGGTGAATGATATTGTGGGTAAGAAAGAGAAAACCTCAGAAGTGTTTTAAATTTCAATTCAAGAAAAACCATCATCTAGTAATGCAAATCTACTAAAAGGCACCTTTGAAGATGTAGAATGATAGACAAAGAATCCCTTTCCATGTATCACATCAGCTAAGGAAATCAATATCCAAAATCAAAACAATTACAATTTTTCAACCAGAATAATGTGATAAGAAGTCCCAAACTTCCCTCCTTTTTTGGTAAGGAGAAAATGTTTTTACAGAAATGGCTTAAACAAAACAAAATGGCAAATGAAAGAGAGCCTGTGAATAATCTAGGGACTGAATAACATAGTGAAATCAGAGGTGGATGAGAATTATGATTAATAGTACAAATACAAGAATGTCCTTCTATGAACTAGAACATAAATGCAACACAATTGTAAGAATGTGGAGAAGCATGGGATAATACAATTAATATATCCTATGGACTATAGTCAACAGTAATATTGTAATATTCATGCATCAATGCCAATGATGTACAGTGTTAATAGTAGGAGGGTATGGAAAAAATATACCCAATGTGTGCTAGACCATAATTAGTGGTAATAGTCTGATGATATTATTTCATAATTTGTAACAAATGTTCCGCAAAAATGTAGTGTGTTTGTGGAGGAGTGTTGTCTGGGAATTCCACACACATGTGCATGATTGTTTTGTAAGTCCAAAGCTCTCTATTTACAATATAATAAATATATATTTAGGGTAGGTTTGAGGAAAAATACACCAAATATCAGAAATGGACTATAGTTAGTAGTAATATTTTGACGATGCTCTTGCATAGTTTGTAAGAAATGTTTCACAACATTGTAAGGTGGTGGTGGTGGGGTGATGTATGGGACCCTTGTACAATGTTATGCATGTTTATTTTGTAAGTTCTCATCTTTTACTATGCATTTTTTGTTTATGTATGTTCATGTGTGTATGATATACTTCAATAAAAAAAGGAAAAATAAATCAACCACTCTAAAAAACAAAACAAAACAAAAAAAAACACTGTTTAAACCTGCTTATTTATAACTCAATTCCAGGTCCACTAAAATACTGAAATACTGATAACCCAGAATAGACTTCTGATGGGTAGGTGATGTTTCTCAACCACAGGCCTTCTTATTGACTGGCTCTACCAAGATCTGTCAGTAAGAAGGACATTTTATTGTGTCAACTATATGCAATACTCATACAACTAAATTTACATACTTAATATAATTCATCTTAAGTATTTGATGGAAACACCTATTTTGAACCTTGTGTTCTAGGCTGCACAATTACCTTGAAATTCTCAACTACTGTTTTAGACCAAACAAGATTTTATGTTATCTCAAGTTCTTATGATGACTTTTCTGAGGTTGGTCTAGAATATGACTCCAAGGCAGAAAACATATGATCATTTTAGTACATACCCATGGTTCTTTATAGTTGACAAAGTGGTCTAACTTATTTTTTTGATAATTCCTACCCATCACTTAATAGATAAAGAATATTGATAAATTCTATTGAAAGTATCCTGAATACTTCTGCAATATAAATTTTAAACATATGAGTGGTGCAATTTTCAAAGATTATTGTCTAACAAATATAAAACCTACATATTCTTCTAGATTTTCTCAGTCCCATTATTAGCTCAAGCTGAATTTATATAATTGCCCACTTAATTGTGTATCTCACCTCTCTTCATTGCTTCACAATTTCCCTTATGTCATTGCTCTGAAATTGTCTTCATTTGGCTTGCCTTGTCACAGAGAATGTGACAAAATTGTCCATTTAAATTTTTTCTAGAATTTACATGCTGGTAACATTGAAGATATTGAGCTCTGCAACAATGAGTACTCTCTATAGTTGTTAAAATTCATGCAGATATTTCTAAAAGAGCATTCTGTTAGGGAAAATATGTTTGTTTGTTTTTTTATAAGGAAACCGGATATTTCTTCTTAGCTAGTAAGAAATACATGACTGAATGTGCTTACTTTCAATTTTCAACAAGATCAGATACAATTTTGAAGATCAGTGTCAGCTAATCAGAAGAGAGGCAGTGTTAAAATTGTTCCAGAGTGAATTGGGGTTCTTAAATATATGGACATGTATTCTAACAAAAATGGATCTTTGTTAAATATGTTTTGAAACTCCAAGTTAGACATGACTATTTACTGCCAGGCAATTCAGTGCATTTCAAGTTGCAGCCTTCTAGTCAGGGGGGATATAACAAGCAACCTTCTTGGAATGACCTTGAAATGTAGACATCTGATTTTTACTTTTCAGAATACTTATTAACATCTCCAAAATATTAATAATATAAGGTACAAAACTTTATACT
>JAQZBX010029006.1:0-27531 GCA_029593785.1 Cabassous unicinctus
AAAAAAAAAAAAAAAAAAAGGAATTAGCAGCAGCACTGTCCAGCTCCCTCCACCAGTGGGAGGGAGAGGGTCTGTTTGAGGAGGGAAGTGTAGCACTGAGTGGCTCTTTATAGCCATTCAGTAAATGGCTGTTGAACTTAACGGACTCTTATGAGAAGGAAGAGAGAGAGCCTTTGCAGTTGTGAAGTGGAGAGCTAGTTCCAGATGTGAAAAAGTAACCTGTTCATGGTGGAAAATTCAAGTCAATTAGACCCAGTTCAATACATTTGTTATGAGCTTCTAATATGCGCAAAGCCTCACAGTCAGTGCAGCATGGCGTGCCACTTATGTAGTTCACAGCCTCTGCCTCCAAATTCTAAGAGTGGTTATATTACATAAAAATAACTGTAAAACTTGCCACATGAGTAACATGCTATCACCCCATGAGCTGACCCTCAATGAGCAAAATTGCTGAAACTGAAAAGCAAAATACTACTGGCTCTTCTGATTATTTTGAGACCTTACAACTCTATCTGGAGGACGTTTTGCTCTATTATCACCATGTGGACTGACCTATAGGACTAAGAATATCTCCAGATTAGGTGAAAATGGAAGGAACGACACATCTGGGCCTCAGCCCAGGTTTTCCAGAGTGTGCAGACACCAGCTCCATCAGATGTAAATAGGTGTTGTAAGAAATAAGGATTCTGAAATCAGATTCTTTTGGGAAATACTATGTTTAAAAAAGTTATAAAGTTCCTTTACTGCAGGTTTTCCAGAGCCTTTAATGTGCTAATGGATATTGTGAATCTCTAAGAAAAGAATACTGTATGATTTTTTCTCCAAATTTATTTAAGCAAGGAATTTTTTCTTCATTGGTGCAGGCTTGTGGAATATAAGATTTTGGAGGACATTGCCCCATCCTAACAGAATCTAATGATGGGAGCCAGTAAAAGTGAAGCACTTGGAACTGGAAATGGTGGATTCTCTACTGAGAATGTGAAATTCTCACATAAATAGAATTATGATCAAAGTATTATGTCCTCCTACAATACTGATATTGTTCCCTGCTTAGACTTGATACCTCTCTTTTGGGAATAATAAACAATGGGATCAGTTTACCTTGGGAGTAACACTTAAGTCAATATTCTCAGCATGGCCAGAGTGCTTTCTCCAATAGCATCCTGCAGTTGGAAACCTAATGAGTGAGGCTCCCCCATAATATCTTATCCCTAGTAGGAATGAATGTTTCTGCCGAGAAGGCCCACATGTTTCTGCTTTGAACATTAACTGTCCTTTGGAAGTTAAAGAAAACACTCTTGATTCCCAGAGAGTCCTATGCCCCAAAGTGTGAGAAGATTTAGAATGTTCCGTGGCTACTTGTGAAAACTTTACCTAAGTGGACCATATGAGAAGCACAGGCGAAGGATGGAAATACCCAACTCTCACCAAAGGCCTTTGGGTTAAACAGGACTGTTGATTACATTGGTATACTTGCCAAAGTCACAAAAGCACGTAGAGTCATTGGATTCTAGATAGGCTGAAATCTGTACGGTTACTGATGACTTAACGACTGGCTTCCTATGTACTATGGGTGAGTAGAGTAAGCAGTGCATTTCCCAGGGAGTGAGGCAAAGCTCTGCAGTCAGCCAGTGTAGGGACATTCAGTACATCCACTCAGCAGAAAGTCAATCTCCAGAAGGGCAGACTATGACGTGCCAGCTGAAATCCAATCACAGCTGGTGAATGACATCACACTGGAACAAGCGAACAGGAGACATAACAGTTTCCCAACACATACCCATTTTTCTTTTATGGGGAAGTGAGAGAATTAAAGGGAAAAAAGGATTATGTGGTGAGTTTTTCATATTTAAAATGTGAAGTATGAGATTACGTTTTTCTTTATCTTTAAAAGTGTTTAAGTCCTTGGTTAGAAAATGATAGTAGGTAGTAGCCTTTTATTTTAGTATACTTGACAAAATAAAAAGTTATAACTCCTATTAGTCCCATGGCTGAAAAAAATTTTTGCATGCTTTTTCTTGGGTTTTGTTTGTAATTGTATTGCTCTGCATGTAGGAATCACTGCTCTGGAGCACCTTAGTCAAGAGTCTCAGGTTACAAAAGGCTGAGAATAAGAGAAAAAGGGGATAAAAATGATTTGGAGGAGTGAAAGTGAAGAAGGATCTAATGAGGATTGTCAGTGAAAATTTGAAATTCAACTTGTATTAAAACAGAATGTTTTAGGTGAAGTTAGTTAGCCAATAACAATAACAATAATAATAACATGAAGAAGAAGGAGGAAGAGGAGGAGGAAGAGGAAGAAGCTGTGATGCCTATTTCAGGGCAGCTATGATGGTCCAATTCCCTGAGGGATGGTTCTGGTCTGCTATCCTGGGCAGACCAGTGTTCACTGCCTTGAGGGAATGACCAGACTTTTCTGAAAAATATTCAGACACCTTACTGAGAGAGGAGGTTACAAAGCTAATTGCTCCTGATTTAAGCACACCATTTTAGGTTTATTATAAAATACTATTTTGAAAGTTATCCATGATTCTGCTACCTAATAAGTACGTTACAGTTTATAAAATATATATTTTTCCTGGCAAGTAATTTGGTTATCTTAAATTGCACCACATAGCTTTTGAAATTATAGGATTAGAAGCTTCTGGATTCAAGCTATCAAAATTTCACAAGAAAAATCTATTGATGATACTAAAATACTTCATATATGAGGTTTGATTGCAAGGGTATGCGATTGATTTATATGTATGGTTGATGATTTATCTATATGTATGTCTCATTTATCTATAGTAATATTTTGTGTTTTTTAATGCTTTCCTTTATTTTTGTTTTTATATATTTTTATTTTTAGTATACTTTTTATTTATTTATCTTTCTTTTTTTGGTCTTTTAAAATTTTTCTTATTTGTTCTTTTTCTCTTTTCTCTTAGTGTATTTAAAAAAATTTCTTTTCTTTTAAAGATACTTAGATTACATAAATATTACATAAAAAATGTAAGGGATTCCCATATGCCCCACTTTCTACCCCTCCCACACTTTCTCACATTAACAACATCCTTCATTACTGTGGTACATTTGTTTCAATTGAACACATACTAGAGCATTGCCACTAAGTGTGGATTATAGTTTACATTATAGTTTAAACTCTCTCCTGCCCAGTTTTGTAAGTTATGACAAGATGTATAATGGCCTGTATCTGTCATTGCAACATGATTCAGGACAATTCCAGTGTCCCAAAATGCCCCCATATTAACACTTGTTTTTCCCTCCCTTCCCTCAGAACCTCTGGTGGCCACTGCCTCCACATCAACGATAAAAATTCTTCCATTGCTAGAATAACAATAAGTCTATAGTAGAATAACCATAAGTCTGCTCTAGTCCATCGCTCATTCCTCAGTCCTGCTAATTCTGGGATGGTGATGCCCACTCTGCCTCTAATTGAGAGGGGGCTTTATAGTAATATTTTGAACACAAACAAGAACTTTTAAGAGAGAGGGAGTACAATATAGTAACTTTGGTTTCAAAGTGGTTTCAACCTCTCAAGCTAAGTTAGTTAACCTTTCTAAGCCTCAGATTCTTTTACTATAAAATGTGGACAATAAAAGTTAAACCTGGGGAGATTAGGTTAAATATGAAGGGTTGATAAAATGATGAAATCTTCCACTAATACATTAAATCACCAAAGTGATCATAAAAAGAAATAAATAGGGTCTGTGTACTAGAAATGGAGAGTCTTTTTTTTTTTTTTTTAAGGAGGTACCAGGGATTGAACTCAGGACTTTCTACATGGGAAGCAGGCACTCAACCACTGAGCTGCATCTGCTCTCCACAGAGAGTCCTTCTTTATGGAAAAAAAGCAGAACAGAAATCAGATCAAGAAGTAGAGGTTACCATACTGCTGCCAAAAAACCCAGTTGTCCACTGTGGCATCTTCGCTGTGAGTCTAGAGCTGTTTCACCAGTTGGTCATCACTGCTCAGGATATATGAGGGACCCACAAGAGTCATTTTTTTTTGCCAAGTATCTTGGGAAGGTCACCATTAAGAAAGAGACAATGTGACAGACTGTGTTTTCCTAAATGGCTACAACACCTCCCATTCCACATTCTCTTCTTGTAATGTGATTTTGACACTCCTCCCTTTGAGAGTTGGCATCTGTATTCCCATCCCTTAAATGTGGGCAGTTTGTGGCTTTGGCAGAAGTGGTGCTGTGGGAATTACAATGCTGAGTCATAAAAGGTAACATAGCTTCCACCTTAGTTTTTGGAACTAAGCCATCTCAGGAGGAAATCCAAGCATCCCATTGGAGAGGCCCACATGGAAAGAAACTAAGATCCCAGATTCTCAGCCCAGGCTGAACTCCCAGCCAATAGCATCATAGATTTACCAGTCATGTGAATAAGATGTTTTGGAAGTTAATCTTCCAGGCCCCTGGCTGAGATGCCACATAGAGCACAGATGAATATTCCTTATGATCTCCGTTCAAATTTTGTGAGCTAAACAAGTTATTGTTGTTTTAAGCAATCTATAGACGACTGGAACAGACAACAAATTCAAAATGTGAATGAATTTACTATCAAGGAAATAGAGACAATACAGCAATGTGAAAAGGTCTTTAAAAATGTTTGCTATGAAACAAGAAAAAGTTTCTCTTGAAGGCTTTGAAAGATATGTATGTGGCTATCTATCAATCTATTGCTATAGCTGTTGGAAAAAAAACAATTATGTATAACCAGAATGTTATACAAAGAGACCAAGAGACAGAAAAGGAGGAATAATAATGAAGGAGATAATATACCTCTAGCTTAACTGAGGTAGAGAACTCAACAGAAGAACAGCAGCAGCCATTTCCCATAGGTGACTATCCCACAAGCATTCCTTGGGTGGAATCACAAGAGTTTGTGGAAAGCCCATAGGTTACTGCAGCTGTCTTCTTGATGGCTATACCAATCTGCTCTAAGGTACACCATTTTCAGCCAAGCATCTACTAAGGACTAAAAAAATAAGTCTTGCTTTTCCACAAATTGTGTTTGTTTTTTCTTCTATAAATTCTGTCTTATGTTTGTTCTATGGAAATCTATATATGTTTGATCTTCCTCTTATTCAAGTAAATTTCAGCCATGCTTTTAACTAAACTGAATGTGCCTGTTTATTTTTTTGAGAAAAATCTGGAGAAAAGTAAAGAAAAATGGAAAAATATGTAAAAATTCCAACATTCTAATAAGAATTCCAGGAAGAGAAAATGAAAGGATTAAGGGAAAGGCAATATTTGAAAAAGAATTGAGATTTTTGCAACACTAGAGATAGTTATGAGTTTTCAGATTATAGAGCCCACCAAGTACAGAGCAGAGTACATAAAAATAAACCCATATATAGAGACAATATAGTGAAACTTCAGAACATTAAAGAAAAAGAGAAAATTAAAAAGATAAGTAAAAAATACATACTAATTAAAATGGAGTAAAAATCAAAATGACACCAGACTTAATTAATTAATTAGTTAAAATTTTGAGGCACTGAGGCCTGGGAATTGAACCTGGGACCTCATATGTGGGAAGCTGTGCTCAACCACTGAGCCATATTGACTTCCTTGAGTTGTTTTTTTTCCATTTGTTTTGCTTGTTGTTTGTTTTAAGCTTTTTCAGGAGGCACCAGGAATCGAACCCAGGACCTCCTATGTGGGAGGCAGGTGCTCAATTGCTTGACCACATCCACTCCACCAGATTACTGTTTAACAACATTGGATTCAAGAAGAAAGTGGAGAAATATATCCAAAGCCCCAATGGAAAATATGGTTGAACATAATTTTATACCCAGCCCAACTATAAGTCACATGTGAGTGTTAAGCAAATTTTCAGACATTTAAAGCTTCAGAAATTTTACTACCATAGACCAAACCAAAAAAATTCTAAAAGATGTACTCCAAAAAGATAACAATTAAATGAGATAATGTATGTAAAGCATTTAGTATGATGTTAAATCTGCTTTTCCTTTAGTAATAGCACCATTCTTTTCCTTTTCACCTTATTCCTGTCTTGAATGTGGATATGATATCTGGAGCTTCAACAGTCATTTTGTGACCAAAAGGCTAGACACAGGAAAGAAATATCAACTGGATCACAGAAAGGTAGGCCCTGATATTTTAGGCTTACTGAATCATCTCCAGCAATTCACCTATCTTCTTATGTGATAACAAATGATTCCTATTCATTTAAGCTATTGTTGATTTGATTTACTGCTACTTCAGCCAATGCTTTCCTTAGTGATTTATTTCTCCACTTTTCTTATTTCTAAAATATGAGCTGTTGTAGTTAAATGGGAGAATGGGTTCAAAATTTCCAGTTCTTAATAGAGTCTCCAAAAAAAAATTAAGCCCCTTCTTATCCTCCACCCCAGATTATAAGCTTAGGAGACCTTGCTTTCTTAATTATCTTTGTGTTCCCATTGTTTAAGCAATTTAGTCCAATTCATAGGATAGACATTGAATGTCAATTTTGGGGCTAGGTACTTTAATAATTGCTAACTCATGGTAAGATATCAATAAATATACAGTGAATGGATAGATGAATAAAAACTTCAGATAGGTCAGTACGAATTAATACTGACAGTTGCCTTAAGGTTGCCAAATCCACCACCTACGTTTTCTATTTTTTTTCCTACTGGTTAACACAGCTTCTGCAATGTTGAAAAGAGTGTTCCTTAACACATTTTGCTATCTTCCTAGCTTCTTTGACTCTTAAAATTCAACATAATTTTTAATTTATTATAAAGAAAGCTAGAAGTGGAGGTAAAAAGTGGCTTTATTATCTTCTCTACTGACCCAGATTTTGTCAATTTAAACTTATCTAAAGAGTTGTGAGCCCCTTGGATTCTTAAACAAGAACCAAAAGACAGCATATACCAAGTGTTTTTTTTTTTTTTCCTGAAATAATTCATACACAGGGAAAAAAGTGTTACAGGTGTTAGTCTTTGAAAAGGAAATGTCAAGGAAAATGGAAAAGGAAGAGATGAAGACTGAAGACCTAAAAAAATACTCAAGCACGTTATGTACAAAGAAATATCAAAGGAGAGCTATACCCATAAAATAGAAACTGATGATGAGTAAATGAGGCTATTAAAAAGGTTTTTTAGAGGCTGCAAGAGATAGAATATATTGATCAAGAAGAGTACTTATACAGAATATTTTACAATTTAATCACCTGGAAATAAAAATCAGAACTTGCATCAGGTTTCATATAGGAGAAGCACCATGTCTCCAAAGCAAGGGTATGGGGAAGAGGAAACACGTCAACACTCAGCTCCAATGGGAATATTGCAGAAGATTTGGAAAACTGACTGTCCAGTAATTTGGAAACCATACCAGAGTTTATAGAAAGGAAAACAGTAAGAGCAGAAAAGCCAAAACACATGCAAAATCCAGAAACATATGATGTGTGGACAGTGTACTGGACTTTTTTTTTCTTTCGCAAACTAAGAATAAGTCAGCGCAGGACACATTGAAAAAATTCCACTTGGTGAAAAAAGTGCTCCCCCTTCCTTCCCAAGTCCCCACCTATCTGTGCTCTTCTTCTCCTGACAGCGCTAGAGTCACCTCTTCTTTCCTGGGCCTCCTGCAGCAGCTTGAGCAGCAGGTCATCGCCCCTGAGGGTAAAGGTGAGGGTGCTCCGCTGGTAGTGCCTTGGGTCACACTCTAGGTTTTGATCACCTCTACCTACACATGAGCCTGCTCCACCCCTAGGGCAGGTGCCTCCAAGCCTTGGATCGTGAAGTGCACGTACAGGTAGTAGTAGTAGGGCAGGTAGTGCAGGTACATGTTGTCCAAGGGCACCTGCTAGTGCTAGAGGATGGCATCCTTTTTTACTAGTTGTGTGACCTTGGGCAGGTCACTTTCTCATCATGATCTATAAATTAGGAGTACAACTGGGTTATTATGAGGATCTAGAGAAAATGGATATTAAAGAGATTATAGTAGACTACAGAAAATAGAAGATGAAATGAGAATTTAATAATGGGAATTCTGTATTTACTGCATGATTTTTCTGTAAATGTACAACTTTAATAAAAATAAATTTAAAAAATGAGAATTTGCTTTATTCATAGGATGCTGATAATGCTCAGAGTTTGTTGGGAGATCATTTTCTTGATATCAAGAAAAAGCTGTATATACCCAAAATGTTTTGAGAAACTTAATGGAGTGCTTACTATGTAAAAGGAATTATACTGAATGATCCCAATGTAAAAGATAGTCACTTAGAAATTCTTGTTTGTCATGGAAATTGCCATGTAGATGGAAAAATAGAGAGGTAAATGGATAATTTAATAAAATATGTTTGAAGTCATATTGATCTATATAAAGTATGTACAATACACACATGCATATATATATAATACACACATGTATAATTCATATATAATATATATATTGTATGTGTATATATCATATATAATCTTATAGGGACTGTAAGTAATTTGGATTGGGGATTGGAAAGGAAGTTAGACACATTAGCTATTGCTGCAATAACATAGCATAACAAACCATTCCCAAAAGTCAGTGAATTACAGCAAATTAGCATATAATTTTCTCACTCACAGGCTAACAGTTGGCTGGGCCTCTGCTGGGCTCAGTTGAAAAGAAGAAAAGAAGGAAGGAAGGAAGGAGGAAAGTAGGGAAGGAGGGGTGGGAGGAAGGGAGAAAGGAAGAAGGAAAGAAAGAAAATGGAATGATTTTGAGGTGGCAAAAATAGTCCACTATTTTTTCTCAAAGGTTTTTTTGAGGATCAACTGAAGTGACTGACAGGGATCAGCACATAGCAGATGCACAAGAATTGGTAGCCATTATTGTTATTTTCCGGTAGATAGACCAACAATGCTTGAAGACTTAGGGGTAAGAGAAAGCATGGCATGTTCAGGAAGGCAGTGGTTTGTAGAAGCTGGAGGTAGATCTTAAGTGGGTGAGTGATCATAGAAGGACCTCCCCCAGGTCACTGAACTGGGGAGTGATGGAGCCGTTAACGGGGACCTGGCCCATTCTGACTGCAAAGCAAATGTTTGCCTTCTGGAGTGTATACCATTTGAAGCTCAGTCTGGGGAGGGCCCTAATTATTGATCACTTAGAGAAGACAGAAGAAACTTATTTGTGACTATTTGAATTCATTCACAGTCAACAAGGAAACACCTTTAAATTCAGTAGGGAAATTAGATTGTCCATATGGTGTAACCAGGGAGAGGGAGTCAGAAGGACTAGACCAGACTAGACCCCCTCTCCCATTCCCTGGCTGGAAATATGAATGTGGATTTGTCTGGATGTGGCTAAAAAATAGTCTAAGGTATTATGGTCCTCCAGGTAGTAACTGATTGCTGTGGGCAAAGGACCGAGGACAGAAAGTACACTTCCTGCTGCCAAGTGCACCCCTTCAGGTGCAAACAAAGGCTGGGATAAGAGACAGACAGAGATGTGCTCTAGAAGATGACTCAAGCCAAACTCAGCATATAAATGCATTACCTTCCTCCCTCCCACTGGCATGGGACAGGACTCCCAGGGATGAGCTTCCCTGGCATTGAGGGATTATTACCAAGCACCAGCTAACTACCAATGCACCTGGAAAAAGACCTTGACCGAAAGGGGGAAAGGGTAAATACAAATGAGTTTTTATGGCTAAGAGATTTCAGAGTGAGTCAGGAGGTCATTCCAGAGGTTATGCTTATGCACATCTCAGCAGGATCTCATTGACTGACAAAGTAACTATTGCCTCAAATAGTGGGGCTCCTAAGGGTTCTGGAGACATCCAGACACTATAGGCAAGGCAGACAGTCCAGGGGTTTGGTGCCCTGCCAGTGGGCCCTACTTTGGAATTTATGCTCCCCAGTGTAACAGAGTTGCACTCAGCTGTGGTTTCCCTACACATGGCTCTTCTGTCCCATCTATTTGAACCTATAGTTAGGACTAGATTTGATAGGTGTATGTCCAAATGACTTAAATCTTTGGGCTGTCCATGTGTCAGTTGGGCCCTGAATCTCAACAGAGTTACAACACCTACAATCCAGTTCATTGGACTCACCCAGGACAACTATCAAGAAGATGATGATGGACAATGTCCATCCCAAGGAACAGAGAGTCTGCAACTGCAAGCAAGATAGTTCCATGCATCTGCCCCATGGGATCTGAGCCCCTTCTCAGTTAGAAGCAGAGTGGGCATCACCATCCCAGAATCCTCAGGACTGGAGAATGAACGATGGACTAGAGTAGATTTACGGTTATTCTACTATAGACTTGTTATTCTAGCAGTGGAAGAACATTTATTATTGATGTGGAGGCAGTGGCCACTGGAGATTCTGAGGGGAAGGAGAGGGAAAAACAGGTGTAATATGGGGACATTTTTGGGACATTGGAATTGTCCTAAATGATGTTGCAATGATGGATACAAGCCATTATATATTTTGTCATAACTTACATTGTGTGGGACGGAGTGTAAACTACAATGTAAACTATAATCCACGCTTAGTGGCAATGCTTCAAAATATGTTCATCGATTATAACAAATGTACTGCACTAATGAAGGGTGTTGTTAATGTAGGAAAGTGTGGGAGGGTAGGGAGTGGGGCACATGGGAATCCTCTATATTTTTTATGTAACATTTATGTGATCTAAAGTATTTTTCAAAAAAAATTTAAGAAGTATTAAAAACATCCTAAAAAAATGGTAGGAATTACAGAAGAAATGTCCTGAGCAACCATGAAACCAAGAATAGAGTTACCTGTAACATACAGTGTTAAAAATTTAAATCCTTCTAATGTGAAGGATAAATAAAGACTTTCTTAGCAAAAAAAAAAGGTGTCACCTGGGTTCAAAGTGGAGCCAAGAAACAGTATGGAGTGCAGAAGCCAGGACCTGAGCCTCTGCCAGAAAGGGGTACAGTGGTGGGACATGAGTTTGCCTTCACAGGCTGCTCAAGGTCCCTTTGGAGATTAAAAAGGATCATGTAAATCAATATTTGTTAATGAGGAAAGACTCCTTCAATATAGAGTAGAGTGAAAGAAAAACAAGTTATGGGATAGTATATATGGTATGATCCCATTCATGTAAAAATGTGCATTGATATGTATAAATATGCATCCTCACTAGCATATATATTTATTTGTTTATTCAATGTGTGCTTCCCAACTACAGTGTATACTCTAAGAGAGCTGGGACTGTGTGTTGTGCCTCAAACAGTGTCTGGTACTTGGTGGGCACTCAGTATGTATTTGCTGATTGAATTAACAGTGTCTAGAAGAACATACAGCACACTGTTTTGTTCTCTCTGGGGAGTGTGGTTATGCGTGCATTTTTGTTGGGAGAAGACTTTTGGGGTCAGTTGGATAAGATTATGAGGAAGAGAGTGCCAGAGATCTGTGTCACATTGAAGACTCAGGGGTCAAATAGAATGAAGACAGCAGATGCAATACAGAGACCATGATTTAGACTCGGAGACAGTGGATGTGTAAGGAGTCAGGGGCTAAAAACTTGCCTGTGGATTAAATAAATACATTGGAAACAAAGAGAGAAGAATGGGGTGGAGGAAATAAATTAAATCTGAGTATATGAGAAATCTGACTTTGAAATACAGTTCTGTTGGATGTGCCTTTCTCAGCCCTGCCTCTGGTCTCTGGCACATGCTATTTTCTTCGCCAGTACACTTGTCACTCTCGTTTTCACTTAGCCACATCTACGCTCTCAGCTTAGATGCTGTTTTCTCCAAGAAGATTCTCATTTTCCCCCCTGACTGAGACTAGGCTGGATGCCCCTCCTATGTGTTCCATAGCACCTTTCCCTTCCTCTATGAGAGCTGACATCACAGGGGAGTGTACCTGCCAGTCTCACCTGTCTGTCTTGTTCACTGGACCAGGAGCTTCTGGAAAGGAGAATGAGGATTCCATATGAAGCTCTTTATTCCAGGATCTACCCAGTGGCTGGCTCCTGTAGGCACTCAATAAATGGTGGTGAAGGCATGAATTAATGAATGAATAAACGGTATGAGTTTGTGACTGATTAAAGTGAGATTCAGATTTGGAATGAGAAAATCTTTGCTTAAATCTTGGTTCCTGCAACTTCTGGCTCTGTGACTATGGACAAGTCAGTTAACCTCTCTGGGGCTGTGTTGTTTCAGTTGTGAAATGGTGAAATACTATCTAATCTGTAGGCGCCATCAGCCTGGATGCACCTAATCTTGTCTGACCATAGATTCTTGTGGGATTAAAATAATATTATTGGTGAGAAAGCTCTTTGTGAAATAAAAAGTGATTCTCAAATATGTTAATTGAGTTTAGAGTGAGCCAGAGAGTAGGTATGTGCGCGTGCTCTGTGTGTGTTTGTGTATGTGTTTACAGTTGGTAGAGAAAGGAATTTATATACATAAAAACATTTATAACAAACATTAAGAGCAAACACTTATAATTTAAAATCATCTGTAATTAATAATGGCAGCACCTCTGCTTCTGAAGATTTTTGAACATGTTTCTGATGGTTTAGAACAGTGTGTCCAATAGGACTTTCTGCACTGATGAAAGTATTCTATGTCTGTGTTGTCTAATACTATAGCCACATGTGACTAGTAGGAGCCACGTGTTACTACTGAGCCCTGGAAATGTGGCCAGTGTGACCGAGGAAGTGATTTTAAACTTCTTTTAATTTTAATGAATTCAAATTTAAATAGTCACATGTGGCTAGTGGCTATCTTATTGGACAGCACGGGCATAGAGAATTTCCATCATGGCAGCAATTTGCATTTAGACAGAGCTGTTTCAGAGTTTAAATTGAGGGGCAAAAGCTCTATTGACTTCACAGGCCTGGTAGGTAAAGTAAACATCAGGAGTGGTTGGATGTAAGACTGAAGGGACTGGGATGCACCCTACCTAAAAGGCATTCCCATAATATTTGGTTTTCTTATTACAGGTGGCCAGTTTTAATTTCTGGGTTAATGCCTGGGGATACTTGTCATTATGGAAGGAGTTAATCTGCCTCAATGCCTCAAATCCATTTTGAAGCTAGGGGAGTAACGATTACTTACCTGCCTATCTTCTTTTCTAGCCAAGGAACTTAAACCTGTCTAGCTCAATAATCAACGGGAGGGGTTGGACTCTCTTGGTGAAACCCCTCAGAGCCTTGGCTCAATCACTATATTCCTAAGGAAATTTATGAGACTCATACCCAAACCAAATGATTTATTAATTCACATATATGATGATGTAATAACTCAGGGGAGATGGTAATAATAATATTTAAGGATTGATAGGAAGACGTAGTGTTCACTTAGAATTTTGTAAGACAGTATGAAAGCCTCAGAAGATTTTTTTCCCTATGCATAGTCTATTTTTTCCTCCCGAATCCACGTTACATATTAGATGTCACTTTGAAAATGTTGCTTATCACATGCCCTCAACAGCAAGAAAAGCTGGGTTCCTTCTTCATTGTTTTCTAACACTTATACCTTCCTCTTCTGATAAGTCTGCCACTGCGTTCTGCAGAGAAAAAACAATAAGGTCAAAATAAAGAGAGAATCTTGGAAGGAGATACTTTAACACAGTGCTTCCTGGTACGTTTATGATACTCCTTTGTGGGGTTGAGGAGCAGGCACACTGAGGGCAAGCTTATTCAGAGGAAAGTGGAGAGTTCAGAAAGGCCACCAAGTGTAGATTAACGACAATACCAGACATCACCCACTTGAGTTAGAGAAATGAATCTTTGCCCCTCTAGATAAAAGTGTTTTGAGAAGGTGACAATAGACTGTATTTTCCAATATTATGGTAAGATGATTGATGATAGCACATTTATCTTGAAAAGATATTTGCTGGGGATTTTTTCCTTTTCTTATTTTTATAGTACATATATCTTTAGTCATGTCGAAACAAATAGGTTAACAGAATTAACTGTTTTCAAGGGCCTAACTTCCAGTCTTGCCTCAATGTTCAAAGATGCCCTGGGACTGGGCTTTCTACACATCTTTCTCTGTCAGGTGTGCAGTCACCTGCTTGGGCCACATGGAGTTGATTCTAGGCTTGCAGGTAAGTCGCCTTCTACCAGCCTGTCTACGGTTTTGACCTGGTCAGCACTCCACCAAGATACAATTCAGAGCAGGAGCTTTCTGTGCAGTGACTTAGCACAGCCAAACATCACTGCTCAAATACAGGACTTCCTAAACTGTCCTTCCTCATCTGTCTGCATCCCACTGCTCCCGTATGTAAGGCACATATGCAGTCTGCCTAGGATCATGACTAAGCTCTGGAAATATGGACTTTGGAGGCCAGGATCGGGAGCCCAATCTCAGCTTTATTTTACACAGCGTCTAGTGTAGAGCCTCCTATATTTAAGGATAAAGATCAGACGAAAAATTCCAAAACATGGCTAAACAGTTAATTATCACTCAAAAGGCCTTTGATAATCCTTTGAAACCCAGAGCATAAATGAGCAGTATATTTAAAACTTCTGATCCTAGAAAAATTTATTTTCCTACAATTTATTTTTCCCTCCTTTTTCTGCTCTCTCTTTTTCTCTGTGTGTTTGAGCCTCTAGTGAAAATACTAGAATTGCACAATCTTTGTGATTGGAAATGTGCCCTCAAAGAGATATCTTTGGCTCTTTGTTTTATAATCCAATGCAGATATCTTAAGATTTATTTTCAAAGAAAAGAGAACACTGATCTTGAGAATTTATTTACCTTTTTTTTTTTTTTCTAAACAACTGAGGTGAACTACTCAGGGAGCCCAGGGTCATGGTACTCCCCAAAAACTAAGTCCCCCAGGTGCTGTAGGAATGGAAAACCCATTTCTGTTTTGGGAATCAGGAAAAGTTTCCTGAGGAGGTAGCAGTGAAGACGCACCTTGAGAAATGGAGCAGGCAGGTTTAGGGAGCATAAAGACCAAAGGCAGAAGCTAGGGGCAGCGGAAGGAGATTGGCCTGGAAAGGCTGATTGGTGACATTTTGGAGAACTGGGGAGACCAGGGTGAGAAGACTGTACTTAATTCAAAAAGGCAGAGCAGTCTCTGGTTATGCTGTGTCCCCAAATTCCACTAAAATTATGCTAAGGGATAAAGTGGGGCCTAAGCTCAAGGATAAAGACAATGGAAAGGGAGATGATACAGAAATGCTAGCCAGATATCAGAAGCTAGAAAGCAGATATATGAGTGGAAGCTGACTCAGCAATCCAGTGAAAGCTGGAAAGTAAAAACCCACAAAGGGTGAGTGGTGGTGGTGGTGGGGGAGGCAAATGGAGAAGTGATCCCACTCTTTCTACAGAACCCTGAAAATCTTCAGGAATTAGAGATAGCAGGCATCATTGAAAATAGATACAGCTGGAATAAAACAGGTTCAACTCCTTAAGAAGCATTTGGAAGCCCAGATCCTCTCCTGGCCCTACATGGCAGAAAATGGCTCTGCCATTTTCAGGGCATCTGCCAATGTTTCAGGGCTCTGGACATTGGAACTTCAGGTATATGACAGAAGCATGGGGAAGACGTGAACGTCTGTGTGTTAGTCACTAAGACCCCAAGCCTCTAACACCCATTCCAAGAACACTGGCAGCCAGGCTTATTCTGCTCCCCAAAAGTGATTAGAGGAGAAAAACCTGGGCCTAAGAGAAGAGAGCCACAGATACTGACAACTGAGGATTTTCCTGTCCCTGGACAAGCAAGGCTCATGTACTTCCTGGCTTCTCAACAATTTTTTTTTTTTAAACTTTATTTTTAACTCGTCAGTTCTTTTAGTGTCTCACTCTTGAATATGAAAGAATAGCTAAGGATCACCAGGCATTTGAGGAAAACATCTCCCATGAAATATGAAAACCAAAATAAAGAAATGGAACAAAGGAAGTGTAGGACACAGAGACAATGCAAAAAGAGCCAAAGAAAACTGAACCATAACAATAAAGCCATATGTTTAAATAGCCTCAGACAGATAAAGAAGATATTGTACAAATGAAACAAGAACAGAATGTTAATAAAAAGGGAACATTCAGACAGCAAAACAAAAGAGCTCTCAGAAATTAAAAATATGAAAGCAGAAATGAAAATTCAATAGAAGGCTCAGAAGATAAAGTAGCATAAGTTGTCAAAAAAGATGGAAAATATAGAAGAAGAGAAAAAAAAATTGGAGGAACAGAAAAAAGTTAGAGAATAGGCCAAGAAATCCAGTATTCATAGAGAAGTCTTTTTCAGAAAGGTAACAGAGAAACCAGAGATGAGGAAATGATCAGAGAAATAATTCAAAGCAATTTCCCAGTACTGCAAGACATAAGTTTCTAAGTTGAAAGGGCCCTTTGAGTGCCCAGTTCAGTAAAGGCAAAAAATATTAAAAATCTTACACCAAGTTGAATTATCATGAAATTTCAAAACTCTGGTATAAAGAGAATATTTTAAAAATTTCAGAGAGGAGAAATGGGTTATATAGAAAGGATCACAAATCAGAATGCATTCAGACTTCTCAACATCAGTAATATAAGTGAAAAGACAGTAAAGCGAGATTTCTTCCAATCTAAATTCCTATACCCAGTCAAACTTTGAGTCAAGTATGGTGATAGAAAAAATACACTTTTGGGCATTCAGGTCTCAATTTATCTTTCATGAGCCATTTCATGGAGATGCACTGTTTCAGAGTGGAAGACAAGAAAGGAGAAAGCATGAGATTCTGGAAGGTGAAAATCTAACCTAGGAGAGAAGTGAAAGGAATTTTCAGGACAATGGTCGCATGATGATGGTCTTGTAGCAGGCAGAAAGAACAAACAGTTCAGATTAGACTGGAAAAACAGAAGTCTTCAGGAGAGATGGGAGAAGAGGTACTACAGGAGTTCCGGAGTTTTCTGAGTCTACTGAGATGAATTAGTGATAGGTACCTAGAAAAATAAACAAAAGAAAAATAAGACAATTATAGAAAAGGAAAATGATATATTTCTTAACTATGCATATTGATATGAGCAAAATAATGTAAATGAAACCAAAATTTGTGATATGCCCTATATAGGATGGATTGTGTTTTGTGTAGGGGTATTTGTGACTGGTTTAAAGCTTAGTTTTCCATAGTAGTAAGTCAGTAGATAATATATCGTAAACTGAAACTCAAGCAATCTCAATAAACGTATACCATATAAGTTTCATATTCTATTATATCAAACAAGTAATATAGAGAATAACGTCAGAAAAGCAGCCAACAGAGATGACAGTGATTGCACACAAGCAGTGGGGACTTGGAGTGTGGAAGGGGAGGCTGTAGGGTCTCCGAGTTTCCCATTATGAGCCTCATAAAATTATTTAACTAAGTACATTATTTTGATTTTAAATAGGCAAATGAGAAAAAGATGGTGGGAAATGGTGCTGGGTTTTGACTAGGGGAGTGACAAGATCAGAATTTCACTTTGGGAGGGTTGTCATGTGTTGGATGGGGGTGGGCCAGGGAGGAACAGATGGTGAGCTCAGTTAGGTGGTCTGTGAGCTGGCCCAGGCAGCAGATACTGAGGGCCGAAGTTAGGGTGGGCCAGTAGGGAAGGTTTAGAGACTCAATCTGAGGCCCCCTGCAGGGGCCAAATGTGCAGGACTTTGCAAGCCCGCTTCACCTGGGATCAGGACATTTTTGATGCAAAATGCAGGGTCACAAACTTTGTCCCTATCAGGTCGCAAACTTTGTCCCAATATTCCAGATAGTTGAAAAGTTAATATTGTTTGTTACATTTACTTAACATATGCACACAATGAAAATAGGAATAGTATGAAAACATATAGAATAAACAGTAAGTTTCCCTTCTAAATTAGACCCCAGATGCCCTAGTTCCTCTCCCCAGGGGCAATCACTTTTACCAATTTCTTGAGCATCCTTCCAGTAATTTTCTAAGCACAAACTGGCAGAGACTGTAAATACACTTTTTGTTTTAACACAAGCATAATCACACCATGCATACTGTTCGGCATCTTGTGTCTTTTCTCTCAACAGTAGTCAATACATATTTATTGAGTATCCTCTATTTTCCAGGCACTTGATCCAGGCATTTGGAGATTTGAGCTGTACCAGAGATCTTGCCATATCTACCTACGTGGATCTAACTCAGTCTTCAATTACATAGCATCTAACAGGGGTGCACCTTCATTTTCTATCACAAGTTCCCTGTGGAAGGACTTCTGCAGAATTCATAGAAGTTGAGAATGTTTTGATTTTGAGTTGATACTTGCCTTGTAAGTATTCCTCACAGCTTTGTGCCTGCTGAAAATTCGATTCATATGTCTTCTAGGTCTTCATGACACTAAAGGAAATATTGACTTTTATAGAGCTACTTAGCACTTTCCCAGAGAATTCCCACGATTTTGTTATGGGTTCTAATTTCTCATTGTGGGGATTTACCAGCTTCCATTTAACTGATTTCCCGATAACTGGTACTTTCCATTCCTTCTCTGAATCTACCAAGGAGTAACGTCATTTTGCAGAAACAGGCTAGCAGCTTGTTCTGGTTCTGTCTGGGGGCTACTGCTGCTTTCAGCAGCTGTGGTTTATGTTTTCCAAGAGCCAGTAGTGTTTGCCCAAATGTGTTTATACCAGTTGTACTGTGGTGTAATTATGTAAATTAATTAAATATCACTTAAACCAATATTAATGTGAAAAGGGAAAGTTGGTGTTTATATGAAACTGAGGGAAGCGGGTGTGGCTCAGTGGATAGAGCCCCCATTTACCATATGAGAGGCCCCGGGTTTGCTTCCCGGCGCCTCCTTGTGAGGGCAGGCCGGCTCACGCAGCACCGTGGGCTGATGCGGCAAGACCTCAGAGCAAGGGGGAGATAAGCAGACACGGAGAAGACACGCAGCGAATGGACACAGCAGCACAAGCAGCAAGGGGGAGGATAAATAAAATAAATAAATCTTTAAAATATATATATATATGAAACTGAGCCAAGTGCTTTGAAAAAAATTGATAAGCCTGAGTTACTAAAAAAATTCTGCCCAATTAGATGTGGGAGATAGAACTGTAGAAGATTGGAGAAATTTGTAAAAAAAATTCTAGAAGGATTTTGCCCTCAAATTGCAAATGTCTTTAAATTCTCACTTTGCTTTAAATAACAACAAAAATAATTGGAAATCATAGAGAATGTATCGAAGGTATACTTTTTGTAAGAAAGAGAACAAAGTGTAAATTTTAGCCTCAGCCAAAGGATTGCTAAGTGATTGAACATTTTAGCATCAAATGAACATTTTAAAGTATAAATGTATCATTTTTTAGGATGCTTTACTCTAACCAATTTCCAATTCATGGGCCAACTGCCAGGCCCAAGAGCACCTGCTTCTACTGTAGTTGTTTAATGATTTGAATTCACCTGACAGTAATATCAGTGAGTCCACAGTTATTTTCTTCAAAGTGGTACCATGGGCATCTGTATCTGATGTTTACTGATATCAAGGTACAGATTTGGGGTCTTTAGCATTCCCTATGATGTTAATAACTCTAGGAATGGGGATAGTATGACATGGTCTGGAATACTGGGATTCCAATCTAGAAGGGCCTTGGTTTCCACTCATTGTTATGTCCTCTATGCGCAGCAGAGAGTAGAAGCTTCCTGGTATCTATGTGAAAAAGTTATACAAATATCTTTGGACTAGTACAGCACCAAAGTGGCAATTGCAGAAGAAAGGAGATTCACTAAAATGGAAGCTCTACAAGTTAGTGGCTTTTCCCTAGAATTTGGCTATATATAATGGCAAGCTTATTGGTCTGTAGGTACTTAAATGTGCCTTTTCATTTTTAAAAATTGGAGTAGTGTTTTTTTGTCTTCATTCTTTTGGCCTCCTTTTCCAATGTTGAAAATGGCCCTGAAATGTTGCCTCCCTGCCTGTCTGTAATTTAGCTGGATTTGAAGACCTGAACTCGGATACATTAAGTGAGTCAGGGCTTGGTTGATATTTCTTAACTCCTACTAAGGACAGTTACATTGTAATGTTTCTTGTTCTCTTCTTTCCATTTGGAGGGCAGTCTATTTTCTGACTTCTTTTGAAATAAAATAGTTTGTGTAGCAGTTTGATATTATTGATGAATTCCAAAAAGTAATATTGGATTATGTTGTAAACTGGTCTTTTCCTCTGGGTATATTAGAGTGTATTAGATTCAGAGGTTTTACTTTTACTTGATTAAATAATGATTAAGGCTTTGATTGGGCCACATCAGTAGGACGTTGAGTCCCTGCCCCCTTGGTGTGCAGGGACTCACAGAGAAACTGCACTGCAGAGAAGGGAGTTTGGAGTTTTTGAGCTGGAGCCCCGGGAAGTAGGCACACAGAGGGGCTTGGTCATGAAGAAAGAGAAAAGGCCCTGGGAAGAGAAACAAACTGTTTTCCTGATAGTCTACAGCTGACCTTGTGGAGCTAGCAGAGGCACTGAGCCTGGAAAGAAGCAAGCCCCGGGAAGAGAGGAACCCAGGAAGCCTGAACTCTCACAGATGTCAGCAGCCATTTTGCTCCAATACGTGACAAAAGATTTTGGTGAGGGAAGTAACTTACGCTTTATGGCCTGGTAAATGTAAGCTTCTAATGCAAATAAATACCCTTTATAGAAGCCAATAGATTTCTGGTATTTTGCATCAGCATCCCTTTGACTGACTAATACAGTGTGTTACAGTGAAAAGAGTCAAAGACCAAGACTCAGAAAAAATGAGCACTATTCCCAGTTGCTTTTGACCATGAAGATTTCCCAGCAAGGACCAGTAGCTAGTGGCCAGGCAACCCTCTGATTGTGGAACACACTTCAGGGAGGCAGCAAGCATGACCTTTCTTCAGATTTTCCACTTTTGTTGTCCTGAAGAAGACCCCCTAATCTGTTGTAAGATCCTAGTCTTGCAATATCCATTGGCCAGTTATATTTATTTATTTTCCCACTGTGTCATTTTCTACCACTTCTCTATTCCGTCATCATTTTCTTTCTACCCTCTTTGATTTATTTTATCTTTGGCATATGTTCTGGTTCTTACTAATAGTATTATTGTTTTAAATCTTATTATAGAGGAGTGGATGATGCAGTAAAACTTTGTTATTTTTTAAGGGAAGAGAAAACGCCGTTTAAAAGTTGTTTATGTCCACTGCTTCTCTGACTAGAACACAGTAAAACACTTTTCTTTCTTTCTTTTCTGACAATAGTGTCTTGATTGGTCCTTCTAATTCATTCATTCATTCATTCAACAGCTTTTATGGAGTTCCTACATATACCAAGCCATGTGCAAGGCACTGGGGTTACAAGAGTGAATGAGATCGAACTAACCTTCATGGGCAGAAGCAGACACTTAACAAGGAAAATAAAGAAATAAACATAAGTGAATGAGACTACTTTAGTCAGTGTGGACTGTGATGAGGAAAAGAGAATGAGTTGCCATAAGAAGAACACTCCAGGCAGATGAATACATTAAGAAGAGAGGCAGGGATTTTAGGAACTATCCCAAGACCAATGAGGCTAGAATCCAGTAAGCAGAGTGGGGGACAAGGCACAGTGAGGTAGGACAAGCAGGTTGGGCCAGGTAAATCAGGGTGATACCATATTTGTATGCCCAAGGCATTGCCTGGGTCATACCTGTTACAATATTAGTATATTACACTGGAATAGTTAACATTTAATAATATCTGAAGCAATGAAGTGCCTCACAACATGGAAGGTGCTGTCCTAAGAGAGTTACATCTATAACACATTTATCTACACAACAACCTGATGAGGCAAGTGCAGTCATCATCACCATTTTACAGATGAGGAAACTGAGGCACAGAAAGACTAAGTAACTTGCCTAAGGTCCTATACCTAGAGTATACCAGTGAAATTCAGACCTAGACAGTTTGGCTTCAGAGCCTACACTCCTTTTTAATATATTTTTAAAAGATTTCTTTCTTTCTTTCTTCCCTCCCCTCACCTGCCCCCGCCCCTGTTGTTTTGCACTCACTGTCTGCTCTTTGTGTGTTCTTCTGTGTCTGCTTGTCTTCTCTTTCAAGCAGCACCGGGAACTGATCCTGGGACCTTCCAGAGTGGAGAGATGCTGCTCAATCTCTTGAGCCACATCAGCTCCCTGGTCTGCTATGTCTCTTATTGCCTCGCTTTTGTGTCTCTGTTTGTTGTGTCATCTTGCTGCACCAGCTCTCTGCATGGCCCAGCACTCCTGCACAGGCCAGCACTCCTGTATGGGCCAGCTCTCCTGCGTGGGCCAGCTCTACTGCGTGGGCCAGCACCCTGTATAGGCCAGCTCGCCTTTCACCAGGAGGCCCCAAGAATCGAACCCTGGACCTCCTATATGGTAGACAGGAGCCCAATCTCTTGAGCCACATCCATTTCCCAGAGCCTACACTCTTAAATGCTAGGTTCTATGATGCAGCTTTTGAAGGGGCAGCTGAGAAGCCCAAGTCAAGGGAGACCTTGACTGAGTCAGCTGCAGGTGGACAATCTGGAAAACAGAGGGCTTCCTCTGGAGGAGCCACTGACAATCACCTTGCCCATCAGTTGGGAGAAAGGGCAGATTGTTATAGCCAAGTCAGAGAAAACCAGGGAGAGTATGTAAGGGCCATGTTGGGACAGGAATCCAGAGAGTAAGAAAGCTGGATCAAATCCGGGATCCTGAAACATACAGTTATGAAAGCTTACTTTGTAAGCCAGAAGACTAAATCAGCCCTAGCATGGAGGAAAAAATTGAGCTTGTGAATGAGGGAAGGAAGCTGGATGTGCTGGACATATAATGTGAACATAGGCTTACTTTCATTATTTCATTTGTTATAATTTTTTAAAATCCATGTTCATTTAAAAAAGAAATTTGTTTACGCCATAGGCAAAAGAACACTATCTTATTTAACAAAATAATAATTCTAAAAACATCTAATGTCTTGTTCATAGTCAGATTTGTCCTAAAATCTAAAAAGAAAAATGTTTTTTAGAGTAGCTTAGTCCAACCAAGGATCAAAACCAAGACCCCACATAGGATCTTGATGCTATATTCCTTAAATTACCTAATCTCTAGAATAGTCCCTTTTTCCATGATACTGTTGTTTTGAAGAGGCCCAGGTCAGTGGCCTGCAAATTGTTACACCTGGATTTGTTTGGATGCTTCCTGATGACGACCATCAGCTTATTCCCATATCTCCTTGTATTTTCTACAAACTGGAAGTTATATTTTAAAACTTATTAAGTTAAACATTTTTGGCCAGAATACATCATCGTAGGTGAGCTGTGTTTTTTTTCCTTTTTCTTAAAGATTGTGTGCTGATATGCCTGCTGCTCATCCTCTGGCTAGATGTTGGCCCTGCTAGGGACCAATGCACAAGTTGCCACCTGGTGGCAGCATACCCCAACTGCAGCTTCAGATCTTTGGAAGGGTAAAGACACTTCTGAGATGCTGAACCTATACATTTAATCAAGATGCAACGATGGGGAAACGGATGTGGCTCAAGTGATTGGGCTCCCATTTACCATATAGGACCAGAGTTCGATTCCTAAGGTCTCCTCGTGAAAGGTGAGTTGGCCCACGTGGAGTGCTGGCCTGCGCAGGAGTGCTGGCCCATGCAGAGAGCTGGTGCAGCAAGATGATGCAACAAAAAGAGACACAGAGAAGAGACAATAAGAGACACAGCAGACCAGGGAGCTGAGATGGCGCAAGAGATTGAGTAGCCTATCTCCACTCTGGAAGGTCCCAATATCCATTTCCCGTGCTGCCTAAAGAGAAGACAAGCAGACAGAAAAGAACACACAGAGAACAGACAGTGAGTGCAAAAACAACGAGGGCGGGGTGGGAGGGAGAAATAAATAAAATAAATCTTAAAAAAACAAAAAAAAAAAATGCAGTGATGGCAAATGACAATCATACCTACTGTTTTCTCATCAACTCCTGTCCTTAGACATCCTGAGTTTTCATGAAAGTTTCAAGCCCTTTTAAAACTCCATCTGGTTCCCGCTTCTTTCCCCTGCACCTCCATCTCCAGGTCTTCCTTCTCCACTTCCTTTCCAACGCATCTATTACTCTTAAGACAAAATTTATTCTCCTGTCTTCAGTTCAAGATTATTCAAATATTGACCTAAACTCTCCTCCTTGGCTGTAAGTCATGACTGTGTCTTCTGGAATTTAATAAAGGTAATATGCCTCAACATTTAATCTTTCATGTTTACTCAGTAATTCACTTAGAAGATATAACTTTTTTTTCACTTTGGAGAACCAGGCAAAGTTTTAGAAAGATTTATTTTATTTATTTATTTCTAACCCCCACCCCTTGCTGTTTGTGCTTGCTGTCTGCTCTCTGTGTCTGTTTGTTGTGTGCTCGTCTTCTTTTTTTAGGAGGCACCGGAACCGAACCCAGGACCTCCCATGTGGGATGGAGCTGTCCAATGGCTTGAGTTACCTCCGCTCCCCCAGGCAATTTTTAATTACTGCTATAAACATGAATTCCAGATTCTTGAGGAACATTTGTCTAAATCCATATGCACGTCCCAGGCTGCCGTGTGTGTATGAATGCACGGGTTTGTTAGGGCAGGGATATCCCTCCATTTTCTGGTTCCTGAGTACTGTGGGGATTTCTGGTTGATCAATTTTCCCCTGGACATACTATCTCTCTTACCTGGGCCCACTCCCACAGTGCCCTGTGGTGCAGGCAATTAAAAGAAGTCCACAGAGACTTAAACTGAAGGATGCTCTGGCTAATGAGTCTGACCCTGAGACTTTGTGGGTCTTTATCACCAGTGCCTCATGGATGACGTTTGATGGATGGGGTGAAGTTGCCAAGGGACTGTTATGCTAAGCTTAAAGAAGTGGGATTGATTTACAACTGGACAGAAGTCACTAGCAAGGCAATAACACTTTCCGGGATAATTTATCTATTAAAATCTTTCTAATTAATTAGTAAGGGCAGGGGTCTGACATACAGTCTGGATTTGGAAGCAGGAGTTAGAAGGGCCAATAATAGGGATGGAAAAAGATGTAGTTGATTCTCAAGATTGCAATGCAATGGGCATCTGCAGTGAGAGACTGTTACCACCTCTATTATGATGATTACCTCTACTATATCTACCACTATCAAATCCTCCTTCCTCTCTGATCATTCCTTGTCAACCACCTGTTTGGACTACTCTCCAAATGTTGGGGCCATTGTTCTCATGCCACATCTTTTCTCCATCGGCTCTCAACTACACACTGAATTTCCAAGGCATGCTGATGACTGTCTGTATATTAGCTAGCCAGGCTTCTCCACTGATTTGCCCCGGCATTTTGACCTCAAGCACATTAAAAGCTGAGTGCATCATCGGCTCTTCTCCCCACTTCAAATCTTCTGCTCCTCCCATATTTCTTGCATTTGATAATAGATGGCACTATCTTCTACCTGGTTGCCTAAGTTGAAAGTCTTTAGGGTTATCCTTGATTCCTCTGGCTCTCTTAGCTCAAGCTCTGTGTATTTTGCCTCCTATTTTGCCTTTAAACATTATCCACTTATATCTACCTCATTCCCACCATTCTAGACCATACAACCATTGTGTCCTACCTGGACTACACTATTAGTCTCTGTTCTGTTCCCCAAATCCACTCTTTATAAAGCTTAAAATCACTCAGCAACTCATCATCACTACCAAGATCAAGTGTGTACTTCTTAACTTGGTGGACAGGCTGTTTATCACCTACATCCTGCGTCCTTCCTGAGATTTATTTTTCTTAATGTCTTATGCTCTGGCTATATCAAATGGCCCATAGTTCTTAGTACATGTCATGGTGTTTTATACTCCCTCTACCTGAAATGTCCTCTTTCTACATCCACTTGGAAATTAATATTTATCTTCCTGAACCCAGCCTCGATGTCAACTCCTCCTTGAAATCTTCCTGGACTACGAAGTCCACCAGTTGCTAACAGAGTTAATTGTTTTCTACTCTGCACTATTTCTTGTCTTATATATATTTTAATTCTACAATTAGTCACACTAATTGGCATTGCCTATGTATTTTTTTTCCAAATAAATTTGAGATCCTTGAGGGGATGGGCCTTGCCTGAATTTCTGTCTAACATTTCAAATTACATAGGTTCAGGAGTGGTTCCAAAAGTGCCAGGCTGAATAAATGCATTAGCAGGGAGCCATAAGCACTGCAAAGAGATATCAATTATAACACACAATGAGGGTTATAAAGTTTGAAGTTTGAGTCCAAGCATGTTAATTGCCTAATAGAAAAAAAAATCCAAGTTTCAGAACTCAACCAAATTCAGTATTGCTTCAAAGTATTATCTACAATGTCCAGTTTTGAATCAAAATTATTGGAAATGCAAAGAAACAAGAAAGTGTGGCCCATACTCATGAAAAAAGTCAGTCAATAGAAAATGACTCTAAAAAGAACCAACTATTGGATTTAGCAAAGTTATCAAAGCAGCTGTTATAAATAAGTTCAAAGAACCAAAGAAAAATATGTTTAGAAAAATAGTGTTCATGAATGTAAAGATAGGAATTTCAACAGAGAAATGGAAATTATACATAAAAATGGAAAATCTAGGAGCCGAAAGTACAATAACTGAAATGAAAAGATCACTAGATGGGCTCAACAGAGTATTGGAGATAGCATAAGAAAGAATGAGTGGACTTGAATATATTTAGATAAAAATTACTCAACTTGAAGAAGAGAGAAAAAAGATTGAAAGAAAGCAAACTAAAACCTCAGAGATTGTGGAAAATATCAATATATATCATTGTAGTTCCAGAAAGAAAGGCAAGAAAAAGAGAAATCATGTTTGAAGAAAGAATGGCTGAAAACTTTCCAAATTTGATGGGAAATACTAATTTCTACATACAAGAACCTTAACAAACCATAAGCAGGGTAACTACAAAGAAAATTACTCCTAATGACACCATAGTTGAACTACTGAAAACCAAAGATAAAATAGAAAATATTTATAACATCTATGGAAAATGATGGATTACATAAAGGGGAACAAGGATATGATGAAAGCTGATGTCTCATCAGGAACAATGGAGGCCAGAATATTTTAGAATAAATCATTTGAAATACTGAGAGAAAAACTGTCAACCAAGAATTCCATATCCAGTGAAACTATCCTTTAAAAATGAAGTTAAAATAAGGACAGAGAATTCATTGTCAGAAGATTTGCCATATAAGAAATGCTAAAGAAACTTCTTCATGCTGAAAAGAAACATCACTAAAGCCACAGGAAGGAATAAATAAATGAAGAATGCATATATAAAGAGTATATTATATATTATATATAATATATACTAAAAGATATGTAACCATTTAAAACAAAAATTATTACACTATATTGATTTATAATGTATGTAGTTATATATGGCAAAATAGCACTAAGGATGGGGCAGGTAAATGAAAATATATGGTTGTAAAGTTTCTATATTTACATGAAATAATTCAATATTAACTCTAAATATATTAATATATGCTTTATTCCTATCCCTAGAGCAATCACTAAAAACAATGCAAATTGGGGAGTAGGTATACCTGAGTGGTTGAGTGCCTGCTTCCCATGTACAAAGTCCCTAGTTCAAACCCTGGTACCTCCTTAAAAAAAAAAAAAAAA
>JAQZBX010029007.1:0-27515 GCA_029593785.1 Cabassous unicinctus
AAAGGGTATTTATTTGGGGTAGAAGTCCACAGTTACCAGGCCATAAAGCATAAGTTTCTTCCCTCACCAAAGTCCATTGCCACGTGTTGGAGCAAGATTGCTGCCGATGTTTGCTACAGTTCAGGTTTCTTGGGTTCCTCTCTTCCCAGGACTAGGTTTCTTTCTGGGCTTAGCTCCTCTGTTTCCTCCACAAGGTCAGCTGTAGACTATGAGGCTCTCTAGGCTTTGCTTCTCTCCACAAGGCCAGCTGTGAACTCTCAGGAGAATGGCTCGTCTCTATCCCGGGGCCTTCTCTCCAACATCAAAACTCCAACATCAAAACTCCAACTCAAAACTGCTGCAACTCTGTTCTTTGTGATGCCTTTTATATTTTATTCCCCACCCACCAGGGGGTGGGGCTCAACACCCTACTGACGTGGCCCAGTCAATGCCCTAATCATAACTTAATCATGCCCAGATGAAAAGATCAGTTTACAAGCATGATCCAATACATATTTTTGGAATTCATAATTACATCAGATTGCCCAATGGCTACACCTAGTATTTAAATAAAGGATATTAAGTTTAAGAGTTAATATTACCCAAGAATTGGCATCCTCTTCTGGGGAAAATGTTAATGCTTTTCTGGTTGTACATAAAACAATTGAAATATGTTAGGTGAAAATATGACTGTTATTGTTTTTATTTAGACATTACATATGGTTTAAGGAGATGTGCTGAGAAGGGGTGGACTGTGATGATTAAATTCATGTGTCAAATTGCCTAGGTTATGGTGTCCATTTTTTTTGGTCAAGCAAGCAATAGCCTGATCACTACCTGAGGGTATTTCATGGATTTAAGTTAGTCAGTTTAAATTAGTCAGTTGATTGCATCTATGGCTGATTATATCTACAGTCAACAAAGAAATTGGTTTTAGCAATGAGATGTCTTATCCAATCAGTTGAAGGCCTTAAAGGGAGAACTGATCATTTCAACAGTCAGAAGGAAGAATTTCTATCTCTACAGTCAGCCAACTTCTCCTGGGATTTCACCAAAACCTTCATCTGAGTTCCCAACTTGAGGACTGCCCTGTGGAATTTGGAATTGCTAATCCTCATGGTCAGTCCAGTGAGAAAATTCCCAAAATGATTCTCATGATATTTCCATATATATAAAACCTGCTGGCTCTGTTTCTCTGGAGAATCTGAACTAATACACTAGCACTGGGTAAACCCTACCTAATAACTGAAGGATGGCATAGAAGCAGGACTCCACGTAAATTCTGCTTAGAGCAGATTATGCTTAAGTGGATGTACTATATGTTACTGTTCCATACCCCAATAGGGTTCAACTCTATTATTTTCTTTACTTAATGAAGTGTTCATCAATATAATTTGTCTACTAAAAAAGATATAACATTTGAGAAACAAGAACTTGCTTTCTTTTCTTCTATTAATTCTAATAAATATGAAATGAGACAATATAGCTACATGACATTAATGAGTATTTTTTTAAAAAGTTTAACATGCATTTTATAGGGTGATAGAATAGTTCCATTCAAAGCTTAAGCTTTAAATACAGCCATTTATATAATTTTGGTAGACATTCTTTAAAAAGATGGCTTTAATTAGTTGCCCTTCCTCTTTTTCCCTCCTCCTTCTCCTCCTCTTCTTCTTCAAAAAAAGAAAAAGAAGACTAATTCAGTATTTGTCAATATAATTAGGTTTATGAACTAGACTGGATCAAATAAGCAGAAGACATGGTATTCAACAGAAAGAAAACCCTGCATGATTATACATTTGAACATGATTAACAATGATTAAGCATACACATGTACCCACCATTGGGTTAGGAATTGAATTCTGTTTCCATGGGCATTCACCCAACCAAAAGCCTGTGGGAGTGTTTGCCTTATGCTGAGATGTAGAAATATAACAAAATGACCCTTTTCAGCACAATGTTGAAGCCGTGTTAGGGATAACTGAGTGGGATGCTTGTTGGGACATTCCCTACTGCCAGATGTTATTCAGCATGCAGGTTCTAAATACATGGGCCAAAGGAATAGCTCATAACAGTTGTTAACATTTACCAAAAACTTACTATGTGTCAGGCACTGTTCTAAGCCCTTGAGATGTGTTAACTTGTTTCATACTCACAACATCCCTAAAAAAAGTAGCTGTTCTTTTCCATACCTTGTAGATAAGGAAATTGAAGCATGGGAAGCTGAGTAACCTGCCTAAAGTCTCACAACAGCTTCTTGCAGGAGCTCAGACCTGAGCATAGCTGTCTGACTCCAGATTCCTTATTCTTATCCATTGTTTTAGGCATCCCATAGGGCTAGTTGCACAGGTGCAAAAGTCTTGGAGTTAAAGAAAAACAAGTAAGGTTCTTTGAGCTGTTTCATTAGCCTCAGGATTAACCACTTGATAAAAAGATCCTGGTAGGTATGTTTTGAGGGTGTGAGAGATATTCCCATCAGTACCTTGAGGTGCTCTAATGTGTTCTAATGAAGCACATTCTCCTAAATTTATTATTTTTGGTCCAAAGTCTACTTCACGTTAACTTTGTGTGAAGTGTCATATTTTGGCACACTGGGTTCCTTCTTAACAGGAAGGTGGAAGGATGAATTAACCACAAAGTGGGGTATCACAAAGGAGTCCTAAAAGGAAGCCAAACTCAAATTTCTGGAAATGTGTTAAAGGTTCCATATATTTTCTAAGACCTATAAATATCTTGTCTTCTACTTTTGAAAACCCTTACTGCTAGTCCAAATGTTAATCCTCATTAGGTTATAAACTCCAAAAAGATTTTGTCATCAAAGATAGTGCTAAAATTGGATGCTTCCCGACTGAGCCCAACCTTGCTGGAGAAACCCAATGACTTTCTCCTCCATGGATTCAAAGCCCCAACTGATTCACCTGTTCCCCAAGCCTGTCAATCTAGATGAAAAGATCCCATGTGAGTGCCTGCTTTAGAAGTGTACTGCTAGTTTTCCTTGTGAGAGGGCCTTAGAGGTGCAGTTTAAACCCAGGGCAAGCTCCTACCTGAGTGTTTTTGGGACACAAAATGAGTAGACGTGCATGCTAGTTCGCGTTTGCCTTGCCCTTGGTTAATGGGCAGCTGCTGAGCAGACTTCCCAGGGCTGGCTCCTGACCTTTCAAGGGTGCTGCAGAGCATTTGCGTTGCAAGAGGATTTGGTCTTCCATTTTCTCCTTTACTTTTGGCCAGGAATTACTTGCACCATACCCCAAGAAGCACAGATTGTATCTAATAAGCATCTCCCCAGAGAAATCTTAATTTAGGAGGTAAGAAATAGTATTATTTGCCATCTACTGACTCTTATGTATGTATGTATGTATGTATTTTTCATCAGACATTTATTGAAAATCTAAGATATATTAGGCACTATGATAGGAACAGGGGTGGAACATAGAGTAGGTTCTTGCATTAAGTATTGCTCCCAGAAGTAGAATTTGAGATGTGAATTTATATGTAAATGATTTACTAAAATGCTGCCAGGTGAAATCAGAAAGGGAGACGGGAGGAGAAAGGTTGGAAAAGGGAAGAAGCCAAGTATTATTTATTGGATTGTGTCCCCCAGAAAGATATGTTCCGGTACTAACCATCAGCCCTGTGAATGTGACCTTATTTGGAAATAGGGTCTTTGAAGATGTTAGTTAAAATGATGCCAAACTGGATTAGTATGGGCTCTAATTTAATACTACTGGAATCCTAATAAGAAGGGGAGAATTGAGCACAGATAGACACAGGGGAGAAAGGCACGGATTGCGAGCAAGCCACTGCCAGAAGCCAGGGGAGAGGCACGGAACAGAGCTCAGAGGAAGCATGGCCCTGTTGATAACTCGATTTTGGACTTCTGGTCTCCAGAACAGTGACAAAACACATTTCTATTGTTTTAACCCACCTAGTTTGCGGTAACTTATAGCAGCCTTATGGAACCAAGACAGCAAAAAAGGATGTGATATTTGGTATATGCACTTGCATTCTCAACTTCAGGCTTATTCAGCATGGAGTTCTGGAGAATAAATTGAGCCTCAGAGTGGTTCCATCTTGATACAATGAATCTGGGCTCCTATCCTGCTCCACTTGTCAGTTGTTGGCTACTATCTTTCCTGGGGGATGTCAGCTCCCAGGCATTTTGGTCTCTGTGCTTTGTGGGCAATGCAATCCCAGTAGCATAAGGGAAGTCCACTTTTGTAGGTACTGGCCATTAGAAGAGAAGCACACAGAGGCTGGGGTATAGGTACAGAGAAAGCATAAAAGGGATTTGAGTCTTCCCTTGCGCTCCTTAGATAACTTCTCATGTTAAGTTTACTCCATCCTGCCATGACTTTTTCAAGATTGTGGTTGACTTAAAATTCCATGGAAAGCCCTATAAGAAGAGAATTAATAGGGCAAACCACAGTCCTCAATGCATTAGTTGGTCCCAAGGCAGCAACTGATATTCATCATCTTTTCCCTATCCCACCCGTTCTAGTTTCCTGTATTAGTCAGCTAAAGAGGTGCTGATGCAAAGCACCAGAAATCTGTTGGCTTTTATAAAGGGTATTTATTTGGGGTAAAAGCTTACAGTTACAAGGCCCTAAAAAGTCTAACTCAAGGTGGTTTCTCACCAAAGTCAGTTGCCATGTGTTGAAGCAAGATGGTTGCCAATCTCTGCAAGGGTTCAGCCTTCCTCTCTCTCAGCTACAGGCTGGTATAGGGCTTGTCTCTCTTCCCGGGGCTGCAGGATCAAAGTTCTCTCCTCTTCTGTGTCCTGACAAAGTTCTCTCTGGCATCTATGGAGCTTTCTCTTCCCATGTATCTTTGTTCGTGTGTCTTCTTGAGAGAATGTCCATTAATATAGCCCAACAAGGGGGCAGGAACTTAACCTGAGTTACACCCTACTGATGTGATCAAATCAAAGTCCTAATCTTAACATAATTTAATCAAAGCCATCTCAGCTGAATCTAATACAATCAAAGGATATCACACCCAGAGGAACAGACCACTTTACAAACATAATCTCTCTTTTTGGAATTAATAAATAATCTCAAACTGCCACAGTTTCCTTCATGCATGGCGAGAACTTCTGCCCATCTAGGTGGTTTGCCTAGTGGAGCCACCAACACCCTTGTGGTAGATTGAATCATGCCCCTGACAAAGACATGTTCATGTCCTAAGTCCCAGTTCTGTAGATGAGGCCAAACTGAAAGAGGGTGGGCCTTAATCCAACATGATTGGAGTACAAAGGAAACTTGGACACAGAAGTAGAAGTCATAGGAGAAAACAGAAGGAGACATATCACCATGTGACAGAGGCAGATATTGATTGCCAGCAAACAATCATCAGAATGCTACAGACTTCAGAAAAGGCATGGCCTGCTGATACCTTGATTTTGGACTTCAGCCTCCAAACTGTGTGCCAATAAATTCCCATTGTTTAAGCCAACCAGTCTGTGGTATTTATCATGGCAGCTCTGGCAAACATACATAGATGCTGTAACTGCCCGTGCAAATGGGCAAAGGAGCACCAAAAGATGCCCCAGTGAACCACTTGACTCATGCATGTTCCTTCCTGCACCAATTATATGGCAATGCTACCTCCTCATGATGGTTGTTTTAGTTTCCTAGGCTACTCAAGCAAAAATCATGAAATAGATCAGGTTAAACAATAGAAATCTATTAGCTTGCAGTTTTGAGACTAAAAGAAGGTCCAAACAAAGACATCACTGAGGCCATGCTTTCTTCCAGAAGACTTTGGTTATCTGGAGCAGGCTGCTGGCAATTCTTGGTCCTAAGCTTGTTTCATGGCAATGCACGTGGAGATCTCTCCTGGCCTCTCTGCTCTCTTCTGGGTTTCATTAATTTCCACTTCTTATTTCCTATGGCTTTCTCTCTGTCTATCTGAATTTCAATCAGTTTATAAAGGATTCCAATAATAAGATTAAGGCCCAACATCTTAACTGAAGTAACCTCATAAAAATGCCTATTTTAGTTTGCCAAAGACTGCCAAAGTGAAGTACCAGAAATGAATTGGCTTTCATAATGGGAAGTTTATTAGGGGTAAAAGCTTACAGTTCCAAGTTGGTGAAAATGTCCAAATCAAGGCATCATCAGAGACGCTTTCTCACCACAGCCACCTACTGGCATCATGCTGAATGGCAAGGCAAGACGGCAACCAGTCTCTTCTGAGGTCCCTGCCTACCCCTCAAGGCCTATCATCTCCAGGAGCTCAGCTGTGGGCAGCCAGGCATATGGCTTGTCTCTTCAGTGTTGAGCTGTCTCTCGAGGGCTTTGCGCCTCAGCTTTGGCAGCCAGTGATCCTTGAGTCCTCTCTCTCACATGATCAGGTCAAAATGTCAGAGCTCCCTTTTCTGTGTGTCTTCTTTTTCTGTGTCTCCATTTATATAAGGCTCCAGTAAGAGGACAGAGACCCAACCCGAGTCACATCTCACTGAGGTAGTCCAATCATAAGTGATAATCTAATCAAGATCCCTTAACTGATTCTAATGCAATCAGATTTCACACTCACAGGAATGGATTAGTTAAAAACAATCTTTTTTAAGGATTCACCAAATTCAAACTGTTACAAGGCCCTACTTACAATAGGTTCACATTCACAGGAATGGATTAAACTTAAGAACATGTTGTTCTGGGTACACACAGCTTCAAACCACCACAATGGTCAAGGTCAATTAGTCCTGCCAGTATGGCAGCACCTTTCCTTGTCTGCTTGTCTACGAGTGGAAAGATCAGGCAGCAGCTGTAAATTCAAGCTTAAAGTGACTCATACTCTGTCTCCTGGTGGAAGTATTGTCCCCACCCCCACCCCCACCCCCACCCCGGAAATTGGGGTTTCTAGACCCATAAAACCTAAAGTTGTGGGGATGAGAATCACTTATTGCCCTGTGAGGCACTAGGAGTGATGGTTTCCAGTTCCATGCGTTCTGCTATTGGGGACTTAGCACCATATTATGGCAATTAGTTTAAGATAAATTCTGCATCCTGAAGGACAGTACCTGAATCTAACTTGGTATCATCTCCAATGTGGCATCTTAGCTACATCTCCAGTATTCTTTTCTAATGCTTTATGGTAGCATTAGATATAGTAGGACTGGTAGATTCCACAGGAGTGTGCCCACTGTCACTTGGTGTTTTAGTTAGCTAAAGGCCGCCAAGGCAATATACCAGAAATATTAACTTATTAGTTTACAGTTCTGAAGCTGAGAAAAAAAAAATCCAAATCAGGGCTTCAGGTGAAGCTTTCTCCCCAAAGACATGGCTGCTGGTGATCCTGGACTCCTGCCACATGGCAGGGCAGAATCTGCACCTGCTGTCTCTCCCTTCTCTGTGCTTTGTTGCTTTCAGCTTCAGCTTCCTCCAGCTTTCTCTCTGCTCCTATGGCTTTATTCTCCCGGATTCCATTGACTTCAACTTGTGGCTTCTAGGACTTTCTCTTTCTGCTTCTGGGGTTTTCGCTCTGTCTCTGTGACTCTCTCTCTCCATATTCATCCAGTTTATAAAGGACTCCAGTAAGAAGATTAAGACCCACCATGGGCCATGCTATACTGGAGTAATCTAATCAAAGGGTCCCACCTACAATGGGTTCATAACCCTAGGAATGGATTAACTTAAGAACATAATTTTTCTGGGGTCCACAAAGGCCTCTAACTACCATACTTGGTTTCAGACAATGTTTTGTTATGCAGGGTCCCATGTCATTCCACGAGTCCTCAGATGTTATGCAGGCTGTGGTACCAGGAAAGGCAGCCTGATGTGTGTTAATCCTGATGGGGAAGAATTGCTACCTTTTCCAGGCCAGGGAAGAGGGAAATTGCAAACAGGGTTATAATTTTAGGCAAAATCCCAGGCTCAGGAACACTGAAGAATAAATTATACCTGAATTTGTCTTGTCTTTAGTAAGAGTGATGGGATGCCATAATTCTGTACCAGTCATCATTGGCTAACACCCATTAACCCAGGTACTAGGTGTCAGCTGAGCTACCATGTTAAAGGCACAATCCTCTAGACTACCAAGTCTGCCCAAGACTTCTGACACTAGCTGCAAGTTTGGGGTGACCAGGGCCGCCTCCTTATTTCAGGTGCACTGCTTACATATTTGAGGATCCCCACGTCTCTCAGTTTGATACTTCACTAGAATAACTAACAAATTTAGGAAAGTGCTATACTTTTGGTTAGTTGTATTATAGCAAAGGGATACAAATCAGAACCAAAGGAAGAGGCACTTAGGGGAGAATCTGAGACCAGGAATGTTCCAAACACTAAGCTCCCATGTCCTCAGAGAGACATTACCCTTCTGGTATTGTGTATGGCAAAACACAGAGTATTGTCAACCCAGAAACTCACCTGAACTTTGATATCCAGAGTTTTTATTGGGGAGTCATTATGTAAGCATGACTGATTCATTATTTGCCCAAATGGTTGAACTTAACCTCCAGTCCCATCTCTCCTTAGAGGCTGGGTTAATATCATGTGGCCCAATACCCTGACCTTCTGATCACATGATTATTCTTTCTGACATGACCACCCCCACCCTAAGTCTATCAGAGTGCCTGACCCCTTCCAGGGATTCATCATGAATACAAAGAATTATTATCACTTGGGAAATTCCAAGGGTTTAATAGTAAACTCCCAGGAAACAGGGACAAAGGCCAGACTTTTCCTTGGGCTGAGGTCAAATTCTTTATTACACATCAAGGAATATAAACTTTCAGGGACTTTCTTCTCTTTTCTCAGTGTGAGAAAAGTGGCTCTAGCAGCCTAAGATAATTACTTCAGAGAAAGCCACACTCTAGGCCATCAGAAGCAAAGGGACAGAAGCCAGGAGAAGGGTGCAGGGAAATAATAAAAGGATCAGGAGAGATCTGGGTGAAGTATGGACAGTGTCTGCTACAGACCTGGTCTCTCTACTTATGAAACTCACAACCTGGTGGGAGAGGAAGATCCTAAGCAAATCATTATAATTCATCATAGGTGCCTTGACAGAGGTGAGAGGAATAGAACAAAGGGTGGTCTCTTCTCAAACTGAATTCCCTGTTCCCGCTTATCTACCCCCCCCCCCACATTCTTGTTCGAGTCTCTGTCACAACAAGTTAAGCCTCACATCCCCCAAATCCACGTCAGTAAAAGGGGATGAACTGGGTGCTGGAGACGTGCCCTCCCACTCTCCCTAAGAAGGCAATAAAGCCTTGCATCGCTCCATGATTGGGTTAGTTTCCATACTTAAGATTGTAAGCCCATAGTCCCCAGCCAGTGGGGAAAGGGGTGAGGAAAGGGAGGGAGGGAAATGGGATATTGCGTCAGGGCACCTATATAATCTCTGTTCCCGCACTAACCGCACGCACTTACCCCTGGGTGTGCGCCCTTTCTCATGAGAAAGAAATAAATCAATGCTGACTCTAGTCCAACTCTCTGTCTTCAGAACTTTTATTTTGAGTAAGTGGTTGCCATCCCACTCAGAGGCAAAGTCAGGCCATTCCAGAATCATGAATCTCTTTCCCAGGTGTAGGGTGTAATGGGTGTGAAGGAGTGATGACTCCATAGGAAGCCACGTCTGAGCTGAGTCTTAAAAGATGGGCAAGAATTATTCAGACAAGTGGAATGAGGAGTATAGTGTCTCAGGTAGAGGGAATGCATAATGGCAAGTGTAAAATCATGAGGGCAGAGAGCAAATACAAGTATTAGAGACTGGTAGAAACATTGTGTGTGTGAGAGAAAGTGAGAGAGAGAGAGAGAGAGAGAGAGAGAGAGAGAGAGAGAGAGAGAGAGATGGCAGTAGAGTTGGGGTTGGAGAATAAAGGATTGTTGATTGTGAAAGAGAGTAGTCTAGACAAGTAATCAAAAGCCAGATGATGAATGGTCTTACATGGCATACCTAACAGTTTGGATTTTTTCCTTAAGGCAATGGAAAATCACTGAGATATATTAAGTAATAAATGAATCGATGAGACTGGCATGCTGGAAAAACTAATATGGGATTTGATATGTGGCAGGATATTGAAATAATCCAGGTGAGAAAAGACCTGAACCCAGAACAGTATATAGAGAAGGAAGCAGAGGGAAATGTCTAGAGAATGAGAATGAGTTCAGTGGACGTGGGATGAAGAGGGATATGGATGGGATGGTAAAGCCATCCATTGGGATAGGGATTTAGAAGGAGGGGGAGAAGATGGAATTAAAGCTGGGGCCAGGAACAATGGGGTGGTATAGTGTCATCAGTGTTGTGTAGGTTGTATTTGAGTGCCCATGGGACATAATTGGAGATGGCTAAGAGGCTGGTGATGTGAACCAGGAGGACAGGACAGAAGTTCATGCCAGAGATAAGGATTTAAGAATTACCAAAATATAGATGGTTCATCCTCCTTTGCCAGCCACTGCCCCTGCACTTGGGGGACTGTTGCTGCTCCCTTAGAGAATGTGGCAGAGCTCTCCAGGATGGGAATTCAGTATTCTCTCATTTATTGAGTGATTTTCCACCCACTGTGACAATGCCCCATGAACATTTGAACATTTTTATATACCTTATATTTATATTCAGGTGAACTTCCTCCCATGCATCCCCCATCCCTGACACCCCACACCAATGATCCTCCCCCGCCCCAGTTGTAACCCTTCTGTGATCCAAAGCTTCTTCAAAGATGAACCCATTACAATGGCTGAATATAATTAATAGGAAAATGAAATAATATAAGTTTAAATGTAAGAGATAAAATACATAAAATTTAAAAAAAACTAAAAATTAAATTAAATTAAAAGATTGGGATATTAAAAAAATGATAAATATAAAAAAAATTTTTTTGACCTTTTGCCTTTCATCACTGCAATATCTGGTGTCCAGTCTGTACCGTGGCACCTTCCCCCTCTCATTCCCCAGTGTCTATTTTTCATTTTGTTTCCAAAGAAGTTTTCGGTCACAGCAAAGTCACACACAGAATACAGTAGACTCTCATATACCCAACATCCTCCCCCTTTCCTCCCCCCCATATTAATACATTTTTATATGTGGATGGTAGCATTGTTATAACTGACATACAAATAGTGAAACATAGCTACTAAACATTGTCAATGGTTTACACTATGGTTTACATTTTAGACCGTACACTTTTATAAATTTTGATGATATTTACCATGTCCTGTGTCCATCACTGTATGGTAACGAAGAACATTTCTACTAACCACTAAGTACCCCCTCTTTGATCTATTCTATTCCTCCCACCCCATCCCCCCAGGGCCCATGACGACCCCCTGGCTTGACTCATTGGATGACAAGATTCATAGTTACATGCAACAAGAGGTCTTGACACACTGGTTTGTCCTCCCCTATTAAGAACCACCCTTGCTCTTGAGAGACTCCCGCCTATTTCTGAACAAATCAGTCCTCCCAAAGATGGGAGTCCAACTCCTTCCTGCTCATTATGTGCGTCTCCACCCACTGATACAACACATTATGGCAGAATGAACACTCACACACTCCCTAGAAGCCTCCTCTAGGTACGGCCTGTCCCAAATGCCCCCCCCAACCAGCACCCTAAACCAGTGACCCTTCCTTGTCATTTTGCCATAATAGCATTCCCACCTCTGTACTTTCAACCTCATACCCACAAATCCCCAGTGTTCACCTGGTCCCTCTACCAACCCTCCCTCCACTACCCTGGACCTTCTGACCCACCTTTCCCAATCTACCCAGCTGTCAACCCTGCACCACCCAACTGTCAACCCTGCACCACCCAACCCAATAATATCACTACCCTCCTGTCCTATCCCTTCAATACTACACTCTATCACTTTACCATAGATTACATCCATATGGATGATGGCTCATCCATGATCAGTGGATGGATGATCCACTGATGGGCCCTTGATATTGTTGACTAGCCTTATGAGTCTTTCCTTTTGAAATTGAAACTTAGCCTATTGTTATGGGGTGCCTAAGGGTTGCCTCCTGAGAGCCTCCTTGTTGCTCAAATGTGGCTTTTCCCTAAGCCAAACTCAGCATATGAATGCATTACCTTTCTCCCAGTGTGGCACATGACTCCTGAGGATGAGCTTCCCTGGCACCGAGGGATTGCTACCAAGTGCCAACTGGCAGTGTGACTGGAAAAAGACCTTGAATAAAAAGGGGAAAAGGTAAAGACAAATGACTTTATATGGCTAAGAGACTTCAAAATGAGTCGGGAGGTCATCCCAGAGGTAACTCTTACACACATCTCAGTAGGTTCTCATAGAATTCCAAAGTGGATATCACCCCAAATAGTGGGACTCCTGAGGGTTCTGGAGACACCCTGGTCCTATGTTAGGATGGAGAGCTCCAGAGTTTGGTGCCTTGCCAGTGGGCCCTACTTTGGAGTTTGTGCTCCTGAGAGTGACAGAGTTGGACTCAACTATGTCTTCCCTGCACCAAGTATATTCAAACCTATACTTGGTGCTGGAGTTCGCAGGTGTATGTGCAGAGACTTGAGTCTTTGGGCTGTCCATGTGCCAGCTGGGCCTGGAACCTCAGTGGAGCAGCAACTCCTACTCTACAGCTCACTGGACTCACACAGGACAACTGGCAGGGAGATGATGATGGGAATGGAGAGAGTCTGCAGCTGCAGGCAGGATAATCCCATCCATCTTATCCATGGGATATAAACCCCCTCTCACTTGGAGGTGGAGTGGACATCACCATCCCAGACTCCTCAGGATTGGGAGAAGAGCTATGGACTAGAGTGGACTTACTTGTATTCTACTATAGACATATTGTGATTCAAGCAATGGAAGAAATTACAACATTGATGTGGAGCCAGCAGCCACTGGAGGCTCTGGGGGCAGGGAGAGGGAAAAACAATTGTAATACTGGGGCTTTCTCAGGACTGGGGAATTGTCCTGAGTGACATTGCAACGACAGATATAGGCCATTTTATATCATCATATAACGTGTATAACTGTGTGGGAGAGAGTGTTGTCTACAATGTGAACTATGGTCCATGCTTAATGGCAAAACCCCAGGATGTGTTTATCAATTGCAATTAATGTGCCACACTAATGAAGGATGTTTTTGTGGGAGGTGTGGGAGGTGGGGCGTATGGGAATCCCTATATTTTTTTGTGTAACATTTATGTAATTTAAGTATCTTTAAAAATAAATAAATAAAATATAGATGGTAACGTAAACTGGAGCTAAGGTTGTAGATGAAACACTAAAATTACCCAGGGTGAGAAATGAACAGGATTAAAGATGGAACTCTGGGAACATAAAAATGTAAAGGAGCTTTGCGGAATGAGAAACCTATGGATGTAATTGATAGCAGGAGGGGTAAAATAACTGAAACCCAGGGAGAAGACGATTTATCAAATGTTGCAGAAGAGGTTAACCAAGATGAAGTTTCCCAAGAAGCCATTGGATCAGCCCCAAGGAAGACACCCCGTGGCCTTGAGGAGAGCAGCTTCTGGGAAGTAGTAGACTGTGGGAAAAACTCGAATGAGCAGTAAATGGAGGGTGAGGAAGTACAGCTACAAGGTACACTTCTTCAAGACCCTGGCTAGCAGAAGACAAGGGAGACAGAGGACAGTGGGTGGAGGGTGGGGGAGAGATTTCTTTTTCCTTTTCGGGAGAGACTTGAATATCCTTACATATGAATATGAGAAGAAATACAAGAAGGGTTTGGGAGTGTGTGAGGGTGAAGACGTGAAGGGTTGGAGTCCAGAGTTCGGATGGAGAGATGGCCATGGATAGGAGGGAGACATTTTCCCCACTGCCCGTGTAGGAGTAAGGAAGCATGTAGACGTAGAGGAGTTTGGAGGCAGTGAGTTGAAGAACAATGAAGACGCCTCTCCCTGATGGCCTCTGTTTCCTTGGGTGGGGTGGGGGTTGGGGAGGTTCCTGAAGGGTTAGCCTAGCCCGTGGGGAATTGGATTGGTGCCAGATGGCTGGCCTCACAGAAGACTCAGTTGAGGACACCGGCTCAGTCTTGACTGATTCACGTTTCCGAGAGCGAACCTACAGATACCGAGCTATGGCAGAAGCAGTGTCCTGGGCGAGTGTGAGTGACTGGGGCCGTGCCCTCCGAGAGCAGACCACCAGCCCTTTATCACAACCCAGCAACGACAATCCCACACGGGTTACCAGCACAAACCTAGAGATTGCTAAACGTGCCGTTCAGACAGAGCCCTACTTAAAGAGAGGTTTCATTTAGGAGGGCCTGAGGGTAGGTCAATTGCTCCAACACCAGAATGTCAGATTTTTTGCAACCTGCAGTGAAACCTCTAATTGCCTGAAACCTGCAAATAATCAGATTGTTTCTTTATCTTTCTTCCCTCTCCAAGACAAAGATCAAACATAAAACAAGTAGTCAAATTTAAAAATTTATTAAAATGACTAAGATAGTCTTTTGTCCTGAACTCAGGGAATTTTTAGAGCATCTTCTGTACCTGGCACAAAACATCTGCCTACTGATGTAACCGGATTTTGTCTAGGTCCTTGGCTAAGCTGCAGGAAATGAATTTCAAGAGCACTGCATGTTGATTAGGCCAGTAATTTATTATGGTAGGGAGGGAAGAGAAACGGGAGAAAATAACAGATCATGGGTCCCAGAGAGAGGAAGGGGCTGAAGAGTGATAAAGAGGGCTGATTTACAGACTACAATTTCCCATTATAGATTATAAATGCCCAGGTTTTACTTGCGTATTGATCCTGGCAGGGGTGAAGAAGGCCAGAACAGGGGTCCAAAGGCAAGAGAGAGCAAAAGGCCTTTGCACTTGCTTTTTGAACCATTAATTAGTCCACCCCTTTGCTAATGCATGGGAGGAGTTCCAGCTGTTTGCTATTTTGATTGATTACCCCACCCATCATTCCCCCAGGAGGGCCCAATGATAAGGCCCCTGGAGAATATCTGGGGCTTCTCCTGGATTCCGGAGGAAATCTCATTCCAAATGAGATTTCTCACGAGGGTCTTCAGCTATTTTGTGGGTATCAATGTTCATGTGGACTTCTTGCCAGGTTCCAGATCCATCTATTGATTTCCTATCTAGCCTGTTTCACTGGCATTCACTTAATAAGCATTTTTAAACACTCGAAGGTATTGACTCTCACCTGTGCTGAGTGATGGGGGTATGAAAAAGTGAATAAAATGCAGCCTTTTTCCCCATGCACACTTTCAAGGAGCTTAAATATTTACCCAATGAGCACTGATATTTAGAAAGGCCTTAGGGATCTTCTGGTCCAACCAGCTCTGTTTAGAGAAGTCCAAACCAGATGGCCTTGCACAAGATTCACAGGGAGTTACTGAAAGTATTGGTGTGAGAGTTGAGACTCTAAGTAGGGTTCTTGGCATTTGCTATGTGCCTTGCTAACCCCAAATCCTCCTGTGATCCTACATCATTTAATAAACATAATATTTAATTTGGCGGAATGTGCACATGAGGCAGACAAGCAGACAAATGCACTTGGAGAACAGTCTTTGAGAAGGACTGCCACAAAGAGGGACTTCCACTTAGCTTCGTAGCAAATAGAACGTCCCCTTTTCTAGTGCTCTGGGAATCCTTTTGGAAGCTTCTTCAGGATGCTTGGTTCAAGGCAAAGAACTCTTACTCTTCTTACTGGAAACATCAGGACTCAGATGCTGAGGGTTAACTCTTGCAACAAGAGTTGGCAGGAAGCCATCCACTAAGTTGAATATCTTAAAAGACCTTTAAAAGGTAATCAACTTGGGAGGATACAAAGGAGCTTCAACGGGACAGGGATATTCTCTTATCACATGACTAAACAGAGGAACAGAGAAGTAATGGGCTGGTAATACATTGCAATAAGATCAATTCTAACACTATACAGCTTTGCCTGGCTTTTACCTTACACAGCACGTGCAGAGCATATCTCATCAGGTTCCCTGTTCCTGGGCAATGGAGGAGCAGCCTCTCACCGTGGAGGGGAAGATGGATGCAGGTGAGTTGGCGAGGCGTGTGAGTTGTATTTGATTTGCATTTTATCTAGTGATAGCAGTGGTTGCATGGAGGATCACATTCTTGCTCAAGCTGAGAGTCCTCATTTCCATGTACCTGGGGGCTGAATGTTGGACCTGTACCCTAGCACTGTCATCGCAGACACATTTATAAAATACTTACATTTTCTGATCTTGGAAGCTTCTTTTTTTTTTTTTTTTTTGGACTACTGGGGATTGAACCCAGGACCTTGTATATGGGAATCAGGTGCTCAACCACTGAGCTACACCCACTCCCCAGCTTCTTTTTAATAGACTGCTAAAATATTTCGCCACAGAGTGGCAAGAGGAGGTACCCTCTATTCAGTGAGGTGCTCGGCCTTCGGAGTCAGAGGTCGAGGGACTGAGATGAGCTCTTGGAGCCGCACATAGCCTGGTTGGAAATGCTGCCTCCCCTCCGACTGTGACGCCCAGTGTGCACAGTAGCCCACCTACGTGGCAGTCTGCCCCCAGGCCCTGCCTTCTGTGAGGGCTATTCTGAGGACCAGCCCCATCCCCCTACCCCACATGAATGTGTGTCCCAGATCTTTTATTCTCCATGGAAAGATTATTTCCATGAGGAACGCGGTCTTCTCTGGGGAACCACAATGCCTGAGGTAATAAACATTTCCTTTTCTTCTTAGCGTGGGTTTGAAGTTTCTGGGACACCAAGGGTTGTAAAGTTGGGCCAAGCTTGTCGAGAGAGTTGAAACAGGCACCCCTGCCAGGTACTCAAAGCCCCTTTTTCTAAGTGCTTCTTTTTCTCTTTCTTTTGGAAAGTGAGAGATTTGGAAGAAAAAACAGTATTCTCACCAAATTCCAAAATATTTGGGAGTAAGAGGAACACAGTTGGAAGTCTAGGCTGGAGCTAGTCCTGCTAGACAGTGGGGGAGGGAGCTGGTGTTGCCCAGTGCAGTTTGTTATCGTCAAGAACTGCAGGGGGTCTGAGGTTTTACCCCACTTGAAAGCTGACAAGTGGGCCTGCCACAGTTTCCTGGTTGCTTGCAGAAGACACGAGACTCCTGGATCAGAGAGTCAGGGCTTTATTACTCATGCACAACAATAAGCAAGAACCCATCTTTACATTCATTCCCCACAAATCCCTTTAGATGATGCAGAGCTGTCCAGGTGGACACTGTACACAGTGGGTTTGTGTCAGAGCTGAGGAACTCTGTATAGGAAACCCCAGTCCCTCAAAGGAAGCTGCTAGCAAATCTGCCCAATCTTTGCCTCAGAATGGGACATTATTTTTATTTTCCTGGACAGAAAAAAAAAACACATCTGCCCTATGTTCCAGGGAGGGTCACTGTCTCTATCTTCCAGAGATATTTGCCATAAAAAAACATCCTTGAAAAGATTGTGCAGAACAGAAGCTGTCAATGCTTCTGCTTAGAAGACGTGCACTGCAAGAGACCTATGGAGGATTGTATCCCAACGGTTATTTCCCAGTGCCACAACTGCTGACACTTGGGTGATGCAAGTTAGGCTGAAATCTATCCGGTCTGCAATTCCAACTCACCTGGAACGAGGGGCTCAGCTGAGATCCTGTTGGGACCTAACTCCTCAGGTTCAGAAATTCTTTAGGCTACTCAAGAGCTCTGCTTGTATGAGTCCTCTCCTCAAATGAACAAACAAACATATAATGGGAAACAAAGTTTTTACACAAGCCTGAAGATTCCTTCTTGATTAAAGCTGTCGTTATGGATTGCAACAGATTAGTTTCCAAGACCTGCAGGAAATCTCTCCTTCCTGGCCATCCTCACTCCACTCACTCTGTGCTAGACAAATCATTTTGGGACCATATGTGGAGAGGCATGGTGGGGTTTAGGAACCCTGGATATTTAGTCTTCCAAGGTGACCTTCAGAAAGCTGATGATCCCTTCTTGGCCATATTCTTTAAACCTTTAAAGAGAACTTTTTAACATGGACATACTGTTAGTTTCCTTCAAACCTTTCCAGGGTAGGTAACCTAAAATGAACTTGTCCTTGGATTCCCAATGCCATGCCAGTCCCAGGAACCTGTTCACACTCTGCACCATGACTGGAAATAGAGTTAGAGAAGTCATAGCTTGTCTGGAAAGCCCTGATCATTTCCTTCAAAATTGCATGAAGCTCTCAGCATTCGGGTGAGTTAGGGATCGTGGACCCAGTCAGAGAGGCCTTGAACTGATGGTGGTCAATAGCTTATTTTAAGAGAATTTAAGTAAGAGCTTGTTTCCAGTGTCTTAAGATATTATCAGGATTCTCAGTATCAAGGGCACAAAGATGACGGTATGTAGCACTTATCCATTCTAGCTGGTAAGCGGCTTTATATCATCTCACTGTTCCATCATTTCCAACTTCAACTTCACCTCTTTCACCTTTTGGATAGTCATGTTGGATGTGTGTTTAAGGAAATGACCATGCTGAAACATGAGCCAAATGTGAATTAAACAGAAGGACTGGGCTCCTTGAGATGGTGCAAGCACATTGTGCTCCACGGCTTCCAGCTGTGTGTTAAGAGAATTCCTTATTCACGTTGGGAAGGTGGGCATTTTTCAGCTGCCTGCAGAACAGTTGCCTACATGGAAACCCAGTCCATTGACCCTAAAGCTATTACTCAGAAGGATAAAGGATTTATCTGAGTTTTAACACTCTAAGATAAGATATAGCAATCTGTTAGCAGACTTGGGCTAATAAGGTGAACTCCCAAATCTATAAAACAGACATAAATCAAATTAGAGACAGGCAGAGGACCAGAGAAAAGTAATTATTTTTACTTCCAATAATAGCCTTTTTAATATATCGTGCCTTTTTAATCTATGGCCCTGGACCTCTTTGTAGACAGTAATTCTAGGCTATTACTTGAGAGGTAGGTAGGTGGACTTTCTGATACAATGTTTGCATGTTGAACTCATTTTAATAAGCATTTCAAGGCAAGAGTCTTGAAAGCGATCAATCCCAGAGTCCTACATGATGTAGAATTTTTTATTTTTGCACCGCTTGAGAGAAAAATAAAAAAAGGTAAACCTTCAAGTTTGGGGAATATAGAATTTTTAGATTTATGAAAGATAGAGTTTTGATTTTTTCCCCAGAGAGTAGCATTTCATTTCTTTTGCATTAAAAAAGCAGTCTGTGAGGATGCAAACAGTAAGTTTCCAGCATGGATTAAATTCTGAAACCAAGGCAAGAAAAAAATGCAAAATCTCATTCACGTTTTCACCAGCAGGCGGCCTCTGACATGGCTCTGGACCCATTCTGCAGGCTCTCTGCCTCACTGAATTTAGATAGGCAAGTGGGCCTGCCTGGAAAATAAATGGAAGGGAGAATGGGTGAGAGAAAAAGAGAGAAAAGGAAAGGCATTTCTGAACACGTAGCCAGATGGTAATAACCGGCTTGTTATCGCTGTGCTGGTGGCTCACGTGGGGGGCTGCAGAGAACATGAAGGGAGAGGAAGGTACTTGATGGTCTACCTGGGACATGGAGCTGCCACAGGCATTTGATCACATCCTCTGTCAATGCCACACCTTGGACGTGGAGACCTGCTTAGCCTTCCTTTTGAGGGAAATGAGGCAGGTGGGGGTGCAGGTGTGGCAGAAGGTTACATACTCTCTTGAAAGCACACTTGCAAGAGTCACAGGACGAAGCATGCAGATCTCACTCTTTGTGGGGTCTGTTGGAATGAACCACATGGCAAATAATTTAAACTGAGGAAGGAAAATGAGAATGAAGCTTTCAGAAGATCGCCGCTTACCATTGACTGGCTTTCCTCTGGGTAAGAGGCATGAATTGGAGGGTGCATGCACTGAGATGGTCTACTGCAAATGGACGTTCCAGTCCTGCTGGAGATGGACAGGGCATGGGGGATAGGATGAGTGGACTTCTTCATTTTCTCCCTTCCTTCCCCAGGCTTGTTGGGACTGAATGTGGGACTTTAGAACAAGGGTCAGAGAGTAAGTTTTTAGGCTTTGTGGACCTGTCTCTGTTGCAATAACTCAACTGTGACACTGTTCCAACAGATTTTTACTTACATGAAGCAGTGGATTAGATCTGGCCCACAGGCCATAGTTGGCGAACCCTTGGTCCCTCTAGAGGGCCAGGTGCCGTGGGGAGACAAGGAGAGAGCCTTGCAGGAAGCACAGTATAGCTGGGCCAACCCCCGTGACTGAGGCCAGCCTGTGCTGCTGCTGCCAGCCACCAGCCTGAGAGCAGGACATGCGTCTTCTGCGCTCTTTCCAGGACATTCGAATTGTTCATAGTGTTAGTGTCTTCTCTGGATTATCAAACTGGGTGCGAGGTTGAGTCCTGGTGTTCGCAAACACAAAAAATCTCATTAGCAAAGTGGACCAAGCAATCAGCAGGCGTCAAGAGAAGCAGACATCCGAAATAAAGGCAGACAACCTTTTCTTTTTTATTTCGCTTAGACAAAATGCAAAGAGTGTCTCATCAAATTAAAAAATAAACAAAAAAGAAGACCAAATCGATTCCCCCCACCCCTTCACTGACGGCACTCATCCTAATTAACAACAAAAGAAGATCAATTGAGGACCCGGTTTCTAATGAGAAAGAAACGTGTGTGTAAACATGACTAAAGTTTCCCCCTGCCCCCAAATCAATGTTCCTTTTAAATTCACAAATAGGGTAATTTTCCCCCCTGTTTTCTTTCTTTAATCTTGTGTGATAGAACTTCCAGTCAGAAGGTTTAATTAGTTCCCCCATGCACTTTGTAGAAAATCAGTAAAAATGCAATAGCCTGTGAAGATCATAAAACTGGACTTCTTTCCCAAAAAATCAGATGCCCAGGCAGATGGAGCTCACACTCAGACAGAAAAAAAGCAGGAGAGTCTTTGCACTGTCTGTGATTTCAGTAGTTTTTTTTTTTTTAATATATTTTGTCAATTTTCTTTAATTATAAATATTGGAATTCAGTAAAAAAAAGGTAGCTTTGATTGAATTTTTTTTTAAATCGTATTTACAACTTCTGTCCAGTCATGCTGTTTGTTATACCAGGGTGTAAGATTTTGCGTAGGGATTGTTTCCTTTCAAATGGCCCCGAGAGTCGAGCAGCGATTCCTGGGAGCTGCTCATCTTGGCTGCCTGTCCCAGCTCCGCCCCCTCTCGCTGAGGTAATGTGGCCACGGCCCCCGCCTGCCACGACTGTCCTTCTCTCGTGGAGGACGTGGAGGAGGAGGCCTCCATGGGGATTGGCTCGAGCACTGTGGGGCGCTTCAGGGTCCGACTTTTCTGAGGTTCCAAGCACGCTTGTCCTAGACTCAGGTCTCTGCTGGTGCCTGGCCCTCCTCGGTTTAACAAAAAGTCCATTCTAAGGTATGGAGGCAAATGTATGAGGTCACCTGGAAAGAAACACAGCGCAGTTAGTCGGTTTCTTCATTCGGTGGACATTTCTGAGGGACCCCGTGTGCACAGGGAAAGGCTGGCCCTTCGGGGTTTGGAGATGGAAAGGCCACGGCACGATGACGCATTTCGGGACACCTGGTCAGAGCTCACCAAACAGGGAGGTGGAGTCATCCTCATGCCTCGCCAGCCACAAGGGGAGGGCTGGCTTCTCTACACTACATCACGTAGGCTGTTACATTAACTAGAAGAAAAATACACATCACAGGAAACAGTGTATACATTGTGATAAACCAAACCCTGGAGCTAATGGAACGACTCCGGAGCAGAGGGCTTGGGTCTGGAATGAGGATGTGGGTGCCATGGAAGGTTCTAGGCTCACAATTCTGTTCAAGTCTGTGACCTTGGCTGGTTAGTTAGCGGGTTTTCTGGTCCCTCTGGCCTCCTTACCAGGCCTTGCCTAACTGCTGAATTTCTCCTTGTCTCTCTTCTGTTTCAGTTAGTGCTGTGTATAGAGATAAGAACAACTCAGATTGGAGTATTAGTAATTCTACTTCTTCTCAAGGTCACTAGTTTGGCTCCTATCGGCCCCATAGAGATGCTACTCAGGTCTCTTTGAGAAGACCTGATGCAGGGAGAAAGGGTGATTGATGGTCTCCAGCTGCCACCCTCAAGGATGCTGAGGCTACCTTCCCTCTGGCTTGCTCCCAGCCAAGGACTGAGCAGGACAGAGTTCTACTGCCGACCCACTCCTGCCCAATGCAGGATTCCTCTAATGGGCAACTTTTTCTTAGGGATTCCCCCTTGGCCTGGTGGGAACCTTCCCAGAAGGGTATTGCAGTCTGAGGTTCTTCCTACCAAATCCTTCCCTTCCATTCTCCTTTCCCAGGTGCCAGACATGCACCTTGGTGTGGAACTCTCCCACCCACACCTGCTCCTTCTCTCTTTACTCTTCACAAGAATTTTCCCCAATAAATTTTTTTGCACATCTCGTCCATCTTGGCATCTGCTTCTTGGAAAATCTGAACTGATACAGCATCTATCACCATCAACTATCGGAATGACCCTTTTGAAGGTCCACTAAGACCTCTAACTGCCAAGTTCTATGGTTTATTCTTGGTGCCCATCCAACTTGTACCATCTGCAATATTTGATGCTGTGGATATTTTTGTTCTCAGAACTTTCAGCTTTCATGATCCTGGGTTCCCCCAGATTCTCTTCCTACATTTCTGACTGCTTCTTCACTTTTTCCTTGGCTGGATCCTTTCTGCCATCCATCTCCTAAATTCAGGGGTTTCCTCACTGTTCTGTTCTCAGTTCCCTGTCCTGAAGATTTCGGCTGCTTACATCATCTCTTTATGAATAGCTCTCACATGCATATTTTCAGTTTTGCTTTCTTTCCTGAACCCTATACTAAAACTTCAGACTGTTAAATATTTTCATGTGAACATCCATCCTGAATTTTAAATACCGCATGTTCCAAACCCAGTTCAGAAAGGCCAGACTCTATTCCCACTCTCACAACCAAATAAATACTTCTTTCTCCCATTGGCCTAATTGTGTTTAATGCCATCACTATCCTTCTGGGCATTAATGCTTGAAACTTCAGGGTCCTCATTGATACCTTCCCCTCCAGGTTAAGTCTATTTGCAAAAATATCTTGACTCCTCCTCATCCTTGTCTTCATGTCCTTAATACATCCCATCGGTCTCCCGCAATGCATGGGCACAATTAGAATCCTGCTGCTAGATGTGCTTTGCATATCCCTGGCTTGAGCTGGAGGGAACCCTGGATCTAGCTTTCTGGTCTTTTTGACATAAGCAGTGCTCATTCTCTAGCCCAGTGCTTCCCAACCTTTCCCACCTCAAGATTTATGTAGACAACAGGTATTTGTACAGCATGCTGGGATGAATCTGTGAGTCTTGCCCTGGCCATTTTGAGGGCTGAGAGGCTAATCGTCTTGACACACCTGTAACTAACTCTTTCATGGCATATCAGGTGGGAAGTTCTGCTTAGAGAATGGGCTGAGGCATACAATCCTGGAGGAAAGAGGATGTATAGGCTTGACAATGACCTGAGCTCAGGGCACAGCAGTGGGATTTAAGACAGGGAAGATAATCATGAAATATGAAGGAGGCTAAAGGAAGATGGCTTTGAGATTGATGACAAGTGGGAGTGGCAAGAGAGAGGAGGGCTTAGGGACAACTCCTTCCCAGATTTTAAGCTTAAGGAGAGTGGATAGATGGAAGAACCATTAGTTGTGACAGGCTATATGGGGAAAAGATCATTTTTTGTGATAAAAGATGATTGGTTTGATTTCCAACATGCTGAGTTTGATGTGGTTGAGGAACCCCAGAGAGGAGGCATCTACTGGGTGTTTTTATCTTCACAATATATCTAGAAGTGTAAATTATTCCTTGCTTTCTAAATCTAAAATAATTGATGATTCCTATTTCTTTTTCTTTGCAACATGCTCTGCTTTCCTTATTTCCCCATAAGCCTTAGCAGTCAATCACACCTTCCTCAACAAGCATCTTTGGGCCCTAGGACTCTGAAGGCACAGGGTAGGGGACTGCTAGAATACCTGTGCCCAGTAAGGACTGACATGCTAACAAAGTGATGGAAGCATTTTGGGCTTAAACAGTAAATTAAACCTCAGAACCTTATAAAAGGCTTTCACATTACCCACTGAATGGGAATAACCAGTAAAATAGAAGGAAAGGCCCACTCAGTGGTATAGAATAAGAAATAAATAAAATAGACAGACACTGATAAATGCATTTTGTACAGTTTAAATGAGCATAAGAGCTTTCTGAATGCTATTATTTTTCTTAGGATTTGTTCCCAGGACAAGAAGAACAATGACCTTATTCTCAGGAAATTTACCAAGCAATTTCTGTGTCCTTAAATTACATTGTCATCTAACTTGGTATTCATGGTGCAAAAATCCATTTAGTATTCTCCATTTGCTTTTTCAGGATGTTTTTATCCTATTAAGCGATGGTGAGTAATTATAGGATTTCATTAAGAAACGTGGCACTTGTTTCACTAAAATGGCCCCAGCAGCCCTTTGGGATCAATGGTGCAATGATTCAACGTTGGCTTGCTACAGTGGACTGGAGAAAGGGAAGCCTAATAATAAATGCCCTGTCAATAAACTTGTCATAATGTTCTCATAGAAAGAAATTGCATCAGTTGGCATTCTTTTGAAAAGAATTCTGGTAATTTGATGCCTCTAGACTTTGGCTTAGAAAGCATGATAGCGTGAGGCTGACCATTACAGACGCTAATATGGAAGGTACAGGTATATCCTGCCATACATATGGCTTTGTTCTTGAAAAATGAAAGTATTTAGTTTTTAAAAAAGAAACCTTATTACCCTACTGGTTTTTACGATGGCATTGAAAATTATTTATCTTCGTTTATGGTAGTGGATGTATTCTTCAATCTTCCCCAGCAGGCGTTTTATTATTTGCAAACAAATACCATGAAAGCATTAACAAAGCTGCCATTAAGAAAAGAAACTGGAAAATTCTTCTGTACAGTGAAGAACAATTTGTATGTGAATCAACGCATCCTAATCAACTAATTTTGAAATTTGTGGGTTTTTATGGATCTAATTTCCTAGAAGCAATTAGCTGTCCTTATTCCTAAGAATAAGTAAATTATATAAGATTTTCTCTTTTATTTACTTTCATGACTAATATGATTTTTGAAATCATTTTGTCGAAATAGTTGAGAGAATTTGGAAGACAGGACTATTTAAAAATGTGGGTCAGGAATGCCTTGTGCTGTTTCTGAGACCCAAGTAAATTTTGAGCACTTGACATGTTTGTAATATGTTGTAAGAGATTTGGGGGTAAGCCTCCATCCCAGAAGCTCTCCATTGAATGAGCAGGGGCTGTTAAACCCCTAAAACACATCCTGGTCCCAGTTGCATTACAAGATGGGCAGGCCTTAGATTGAACTTTGAAATCAAAAGACAAAGCCCATGATATTTGCACCCTGGCTGTAGGAGTTCCCACTCCTGATTTGGCAAACAAGAGAGTTAGGGTAGTTGAAAAGATAGGTGAGAAATGGAAATCTTTAACAATGGAGACAGCGCTGCATCACGTTTTTATATACAAGGGCTATTTGTGTTTGCTTACTGCAGGTCTGCCAAGTGGTAATATCTCTGAATGATCCAGGCAGAGCTTCATTAAGTTGTACCATGCTCTAATTAGCTCCTTTCAACAGTGCATGCTTTCTGATTAGCACTCAGCGTAACCCTTTCAACCATGTGAACACTGCAAATGAGCTCTCTTCATAATTTATGCACTTATATGAAAGAACACACCAGAGTAATCAATGAGCTTTGTTTATGAAAGGCATTTTATGTCAGTTGAAATCCCAACCCATGTGCTAGTCCAAATACCAGTCTGGAAAGCAGATACTCTAATTGTCGGTCTGTTTCCTATGTACTTTAGGCCTACATGTGCTTGTTACTGCAGAGAGAGGGACTGAAATGGCAAACTGTGGGGGAAATCTGGACATTGACCAGCTTGCTTTCCTTATCCTCCCAGCCTGCTACCTGCCTGCTTTACCTGGGAGAAATGAAATATCAATTCCGACCAGTGATTGTGAGTAGAGGTCTGGAATAACAAAGCCTGCATTTAATCTGACTGACTAGTGGTATAAACCTGGGCTCAGTTTCTCGTCCATAAATGGCTCCACAATAGAGGGCTGTGGTGAGAATTAAATTGGATAATACATATGAAGATTTTACCGCATGGGGTTTCCCCCTTCTCAGGGGGTCTGAAAGCATGGGCCGGAGGTCTGCCAGGAGTAGGAGGCAGGAACACTTCTCTCAGCCCTTAGTTTCTGTCTATTGGGTTGAACAGTGGTCCCCCAAGAAGACGTCCAAGTACTAACTCTCGGAACCTGTGACTATGATGTTATTTGGAAATAGGGTCTAGGTAGGTTGATTAAGTAAAGGATCTCAAAATGAGATCATCCTGGATTTGAAGTAGGCCCTAAATCCAATCACAGATGTCCCTGTAAGAGCCAGGCAGAGGGAAACTCGAGCCACAGAGGTACAGGGGAAGGCAGAGATTGGAGCGATCAAGGGACTCCTGGAGCCACCAGAGCTGGAAGAGGCAAGGAAGGCTTAGGGAAGCACGGTCCTGCCAACATCTTGATTTCGGACTCCTGGCCTCCAGAATGGTGAGGGAATAAATTTCGGTTGTTTAAGCCACCCAGTTTGTGGTACTTTTTATGTCTGTCCTAGGAAAGGAATATACTGTCCCTTTTCCTTGGCTGCAATGGGCTCGGGGCACTTCTCACACAAAGCCTCGCAGACCATTTTCACTGAGTGGGAATGGTCTCTGCTTCCATCATCCAAGGGAAAGGGAGAGAGTTTGTCCCTAATGCTCAGTGAGGCAGCCAACACCAGCTGTGGTTACGGTTCTGCTGCCCTGTCCTCTGAGCTCACAGCAGCCCCTCCACCAGCTCCGCTGGTGCCAGCCTGTCATACACCCTTCATTCTACCGAGCTCTAGACCAAGCCATCACTCCTAGTCCCCTGCTCCCTGAGGAAGCTGACCCCTGTCCACTGGTCACCAAAGGAACCCTCCAGCTCACTGGACCTGGATGCGCTGGCTCTGCTGCATTCTTGTCCCAACTGGGGCAGAACCCCCTTTGCTCCACGGGGGAAGCATGACCATTTCTGGGTTCCTCACCACCCAGCCCTCCCTAGCTGGCTTGCCTCTGGCCTCTTCACCCACTTGACGCTGCATGGAGGAGCGGCTCTTGGGGCAATCAGCCAGGGCAGCCTTGAGTTTTCCCAGGATAAGTTCAGGATCCTTTCTGCATTGAACCCAAGTCATCATGCTGGTCACCCTCCTCAGGGGACTCATCTCAGTACACAGCCCCGGGGCTTTCTCGCGTGCCGAGTCCCTCATGGTCACAGCACTGGCACAGCCAAAGCCCCATCTTGTTACTCTGTTTTCGGTAAAACCAGTTACAATAAAACTCACTAACATTCTTTGGTAGGATTTATAGCCGCCGGGTTTCACTTTCTTGCCTTTGCTTCCTTCTAGCTTCCCTCTCTCTCTCTCTCTCTCTTTTTCTCCCCCCATCGCTCTCACTTTCCCTCCCTCCTTTCCTTTCTTTCTTTTTTGTTTTGATTCTTTTGCCCTGAAACTTTATCCAAGAAGCAAAAGGCATAGAGAAGGGGTGAACTGTGGCCTA